>JAMPIV010009911.1:0-16880 GCA_024509875.1 Oreohelix idahoensis
TGGTTTGGGTGTTTGGGGGTTGGGGGGTGGGGGTTGGGGGGGGTTGTGGTTTTGGGGGTGTGGGTGTTTGGGGGGTTTTGGGTGTGTGGGGGTTGTGTGGTTGGGGGGTGTGGGTGGGTGTGGGGGGTTGTGGGGGTGTTGGGGTGTGGTTTGGGGGGTGTGGTTTGGGGGTTGGTGGGTTTGGGGGGTGTGGGGGTGGTTGGGGGGGGTTGGGTGGGGAAGTGGGTTGGGGGGGGGTTGGGGTGTTTGGGGGGGGGGTGTTGGGTGGGGGGGTTTGGGGTTGTGGGGGTTTGGGTGGGTGGGGTTTGGTGTTGGTTGTGGGGGTTGTGGGTGGTTGGGGGGTTGGGGTGGTTGGTGGGGGTTGGGTGGGGGGTGGTTGGTGGGGTTTGTGGGGGTTTGGTGGGGGTTTGGGTGGTTGGGTGGGGTTGGTGGGGTGGTTGGGTGGGGTTGTGGGTGGGGTTGGGGGGTTGGGTGGGTTTTGGGGGGGTTGTGGGGTTGGTGGGGTTTGGGGTTGGGTGGGGGTTGGTGGTGTTGGGTGGGGGTTGTGGGGTGGTTGGGGGGGTTGGTGGGTTTGGTGGGGTTGTGGGTTGGTGGGGGTTTGGGTGTTGGGGGGGGTTGTGGTTTGGGGTTGGTTGGTTTGTGGGTTGGGTGGGGGGTTTGGTGGGGTTTGTTGTTGGTGGGGGTTGGTGGGTTTTGGTGGGGGGTTGTGGGGGTGGGTTGTGGGGGGTTGTTGGGGGTGTGGTGGGGTGGTGGTGGTGGGGTGGGTTGGGGGTTTGGGGGTGGTGGGGGGGTTGGTGGTGTTGGGTGGGAGGTGGGTTGTGGGTTTGTTGGGGGGGTTGTGTGGTGGTGGTGGGGTTTGTGGGTGGGGGGGGGGTTTGTGGGGTGTTGGGGGGGTTTGGGTGTTGGGGGGTTGTGGGGTGGTTGGGGGGGTTGTGGTTTGGGGGGTTTGGGTGGTGGGGGGGGTTGGTGGTGTTGTGGGTTGGGGGGTGTTGGTGGGGGTTATGGTTTGGGGGGGGTGGGGTGGTTGGTGGGGGGGTGTTGTGGGGGGTTTGGGGGGTTGGGGGGGGTGGGTTTGGGGGTTTGGGGTTTGTGGGGGTTGGTGGGGTTTGGGGGGTTGGGTGGGTTGGGGGTTTGGGTGTTGGGGGGGGTTTGTGTTGGTGGGGTTGTGGGTGGGTTGGGGGGGGTTGTGTTGGGGGTTGGTGGGTGTTGGTGGGGGTTGGGTGGGGGGTGTGGGGTGGGTTGGGGGTTGTGGGGTGTTGTGGTGGGGGTTGGGGTGGGGTTTTTGGGTTGGTTGGGGGTGTGGGGGGTTGTGGGGGTGGTGGTGGGGGTTGGTGGGTGTTGGGTGGGGTTTGGGGGTGGGTGGGGGGTTGGGTGGGTGTTGTGGGTGTGGTGGTTTGGGGTTGGTGGTGTTGGGGGGGGGTTTGGTGGTTTGGGGGGGTTTGGGTGTTGGGGGGGTTGTGGTGTTGGGGGGTTGTGGGTGTTGGGGGGGTTGGTGGGTGTTGGTGGGGTTGTGGTGTTGGTGGGGGTTGTGGGTGTTGGGGGGGTTGTGGGTGTTGGGGGGGGGTTTGTGGGTTTGGGGGGGGTTTTGGGGGTTGGGGGGGGTGGTGGTGTTGGGGGGTTGTGGGGTGTTGGGGGGGTTGGTGGGGTGGTTGGGGGGGGTTGGTTGGGGGTGGGGGGTTGGGTGGGGGTTGGTGGTGTGGTTGTGGGGGGTTTGTTTGGTTTTGGGGGGGTGTTGTGGGGGTTTGGGGTGTGGGGTGGTTTGGGGGTGGTGGGGTTTTGGGGGTTTGGGGGTTGGGGGGTTTGGGGTGGGGGTTGGTGGGGTGGGGTTGGGGGGGTTTTGGTGTGGTGGGGGTTGTGGTGTGGGTGGGGTTGGTGGTGGGGTTGGGGGGGGTTGTGGGGGTGTGTGGTTGGGTGTTGGTGGGGTTGGTGGTTTGTGGGGGTTTGTGTGGTGTTGGGGGGGTTGTGGGGGTGTTGGTGGGGGGTTTGGTTGGGTTTTGGGTTGGTGGGGTTGTTGGGGTTTGGGTGTTTGGGGTTTGTGTGGGTGGTGGGGGTTGTTGGGGGTGTGGGGGGTTTGGGGGGTGGTTGGGGGTTTGGGTGTTTGGGGGTTTGGGTTTGGTGGGGGTTTGTGGGTTTGGGGGTGGGTGGGGTGGTTGGGGGTTGTGGGGGGTTTGGGGGGTTGTGTGGTGTTGGGGTTGTGGTGTTTGGGGTTTGGGTTTGGTGGGGGTTGGTGGGGGTGGGGGGTTTGGTGTGTGGGGGTTGTGGTTTGGTGGGTGTGGGTTTGTGGGGGGGGTGGGTGGGTGGGGTTGTGGGTGGGTGGGGGGGGGGTTGTGGGTTGTTGGGGGGTTGGTGGGTGGTTGGGGGGTTGTGGGTTTGGTGGGGGTTGTGGTGGGTTTGGTGGGTTTGTGGTGGTTGGGGGGTTTGGGTGGTTGTGGGGGTTGTGGGGGTTTGTGGGGTTGTTTGGGTGTTGGGGGGGGTTGTGTGGTGGGTGGTGGGTTGTGGGTGGTTGGGGGTTGTTGGGGGTGTGGGGTGTGGTGAGGGGGGGTTGGGGGGTTGGGTGTTGGGGGTTTGTGGGGTTGGGGGGGTTTGGGTGGGGGTTGGGGGTTGTGGGTGTTGGGGTTTTGGGGTGGGTTGGGGGTGGTTTGGGTTGGTTTGGGGGGTTTGGGTGGTTGGTGGGGTTTGGGGGTTGTGTGGGTGGGGTGTTGGGGGGTTGTGGGTTTGGGGGGTTGGTGTGGGGTTGGGGGGGGTTGTGGGGTTGGGGGTTTGTTTTGGTTGGGTGGGGGTTGTGTGTGGGGGGGTTGGGTGGGTTTGGGTTGTGGGGGTGGGTTGGGGGGTTTTGGTGTTGGTGGGGGTTTGGGGTTTGGGGTGGGGGTTGGTGGGTGGGTGGGGTTGGTGGGGGGTGTTGTGGGGTTTGGGGGGGTTTGGGGTGTTTGGGGTTGTGGGTGGTTGGGGGGGGTTGGTGGTTTGTGGGGGTTGGGGTGGGTTGGGGGGGGGTTGGGTGGGTTGGGGGGTTGTGTGTTGGGGGGTTGGTGGTTGGTGGGGGTTGTGGTTGGGGGTTGTTGGGTGGTTGGTTGGTGGGTGGTGGTGTTGTGGGGTTTTGGGTTGTGGGGTTGTGGGTGGTTTTGGGGGGGTTGTTGTGGGGGGGTTTGGTTTGGGGGGTGTGGGTTTGGGGGTTGTGGGGTGGGGGTTTGGGGTTTGGGGGGGGGGTGGATGGGTGGGGGGGGGTGTGGGGGTGGGGGGGGGGGGGGGTGGGGGGGGTTGGGGGGGTTGGGGGGGTTGGGGGTGTGGGTGTTGGGGTGGGGGTGGGGTGTGGGTTTGGGGGGGGTTTGTGGGGGGTGTTGGGGGGTTGGGGTTGGGGGGTGGTTGGGGTGGGGGTTGGGGGGTTGGTTGGGGGGGGTTGTGGGGTTGTTGGGGGTTTGGGTTTTGGGGGTGTTGTGGGTTTGGTGGGGTTGTGGTTTTGGGGTTTGTGTTTGGGGGGTTGGGTGGTGGGTTTGGGGGTAGTGGTTGGGGGGTTGTTGGTGTTGGGGGTGTGGGGGGGTTGGGGGGTTGTGGGGTTTGGTGGGGGTTTGTGGTGTTGGGGGGGGTTGTTGGGTGGGTTGGGGGTTGTGGGGTGTTGGGGGGTGCTTGGGGGTGGGGGGTGGGGGTTTGGGGGTTGGGGTTTGGGGTTTGGGTGGTTGGGGGGTTTGGGGGGTGGTTGTGGGGTTGTGGGGGTGGTTTTGTGGGGGTTTGGGGTGTTGGGGGGTTTTGGGGGGTGGGTGTGGTTGGGTGGGGGTGTTGGTGGGGTAGTGGGGTTGTGGGTGGTGGGTGGTTGTGGGTTGTGGGTTTGGGGGTTGTGGGGGGTTTGTGGGGGTTTGGGTTTGGGTTGGTGGGGTTTGGGTGGTTGGTGGGGGTGGGTGGGTGGTTGGGGGGGTTGTTGGGTGGTTGGGGGGGGGTTTGGGTGTTGGGGGGGGTTGGGGTGGGTTGGTTGGGGTTGGGGTGTGTTTGGGGGGGGGGGGGGTTGGTGGGTGGGGTTTGGGGGTTGTGGGTGGTTTGTGGGGTTGGGTGGGGGTTGTTGGTGGGGTTGTGGGGGGTGTTGTGGGGTGTTGGTGGTGGTGGTTGGGGGTTGGTGGGGGTGTGGGGTTGTGGGTGGTTGGTGGGGTTTGGTGGGTTGGGTGGGTTGTGTGGGGGGTTTGGGGGTGGTGTGTGGTTGTGGGGGGTTGGGGTGGTTTGGTTGTTGGGGGTGTTGGTGGGGGTTGGTGGTTGGGTTGTGGGGGTTGTGGGTGGTTGGGTGGGGTTGTGGTGGTGGGGGTTGGGGGGGGGGGGTTGGTGGGGGGTTGTGGGGGTGGTGGGTGGTTTGGGGTTGGTGGGTTTGGGGTTGTGGGGTGTTGTGGGGGTGGGTGGGTGGTGGGGGGGGTTGGTGGGTGGTGGTGGGTTGGTGGGGGTGTTGTGGGGGTTGTGGTTTGGTTGGGGTTGTGGGTTGTTTGGGGGGGGTTGTGGGGTGGGTTGGTGGGGGTTGTGGGTGTTGTGGTTGGATGGGTGGGTTTGGTGGTGGTTGGTGGGGTGGTTGGTGGGGGGTTTGGGTTGTTGGGGGGTTTGTGGTGGTTTGGGGGTTGGTGGGGTTTGGTGGGGTTGGTGGGGGATGTGTGGGGTTGTGGGTGTTGGGGGGTTGTTGGGGTGGGTTGGGGGGTTGTGGGGGGGTTTGGGGGGTTGTGGGTGGTTGTGGGGGTTGTGGGTGGGTTGTGGGGGTTGGTGGGTGTTGTGGGGGGTTTGTGGGGGGGTTTGGGTGGGGGTGTGGTGGGGGTTTGTGGGGTTGTGGGGGGTGTGGGGTTGGTTTGGGTTGTGGGGGGTGGTTGTGGGTTGGGGGTTGGTGGGGGTTGGGTTGGTTGGGTGTGGGGAGGGTTGGTTGGGGGTTGTGGTGGGGGGTGGGGGTTTGGTGTGGGGGGGGGGTTTGGGGTTTGTGGGGGTTGGTGAGGTTTGGGGTTGGTGGGGGTGGTTGGGGGGGGTTTGGGTGTTGTGGGGCTATAACTTGTTCAGACTGTGGCACAATTTCCAAACGAAGAATGGCAGGCAAGGAAAACGGAATTGAAAACAATAGGATAGAGAGAATTGAAGAGTGGATGAAACAAGCGTTACTCGAATGCAAATGACCGGTTACAATAAAACCATAATGTTTCAAAACAAAGCAATAATAAGTGCATAAAAATGAAACTATAATTTTGTAAAAACTACAATAGAGGCCGATATCCATCCTCGTTACTAGTACTACACTTTGTCTTTGTAACATTTTCAGTCAGTAAAAATCTTCACATAAGAAGAATTTAGTAATCACTAATCTATTGGTCCTGTCAGAGACTAGCTTGGAACACACTAATCCAAAGGTCTATACAATGTTTACGATGACAATATATTTAAGTGTTCACAATAGCTCAAAACAAAGACCAGGTAAGTGTTAAGTGACAAATAACGACAATTAAAGACATAATGGAATGGGGCGAGAGGTGGTAGGTCTGTGTATAGAGTTAATTTCACGTAGACGCGGTAGCTGACTGTTTAAATCTAATTCTGCTAAAGTGATTTAAACAAGCAAATAAATAAACAAACAAAATTGAATGTTCTTTTCAAGACGTAGCGCCATTTACACCAAGTAATATACCAGAAATGTCAAGGAGAGTCTACCACGTGGGTCCTTCGTCTTAAAGCTTAGGCCACTTTTGCCTTCTTGTTCCAGAGATAGTACTTTCTGCTTGTACCACCAATAACTATGGTAAACGAATAGAACGAAACGCTATTCTGAGTATGACGTTTTCCACCCTATAGTTAAGGTTCCTATCTTCACATACCACCGTCCCAATTATATTTAATCCCTCGGGATAAAACTGTCTTTACATTTAAATAGAATAGCTTTAGCTTTACAAGACATTTAAATGAAAAGGTTAATAATGCAGATAGAGTGTTTATATTTACATCTCCACTGATTGAAATGTGTTCACAATATAAATTGAATATGTTTTCATTTATGTTTACGCTGATTGAAAAGTTTGAAACTTCCATTAACTTTAAAATGAATATTTTCACATAGACATTTACCCTGGTTTAAAGCTTGAAAACTTACATTAATTTTAAAGTGAATATGTTTATATGGACAATTAAACTGCTCTGAAAATGTAAGTGTTATACTTAAAATGTACATCATTTCTTTCTTCTTTCCCTCCCTGCTCCTTAGGGAACCTGGAACTACTTTATGCTATTAGTTCTCTTTTCGAAACTATCAATAAATCAGTCACAAGCGCGTGAAGTGATGGTTCATGAATCATCATTCTATACGCTGAGGTTGCCAGCCTCAAATGACTGTGACATCCACTTGCGAGTTTCACATATCAAACTTCACATGGTAATATAAACAGATATATATGTTAGTTCACATGTTAGGAATAAAATATTAAATGTATATTACAACTTACTCAAATCCTGGCTCAGAGACTTTTTGCTCAGATGAATAAAGGAGACTGGAATCGGCCTCTTACACGTGTCTGGGGTGTCATTAATTTAATACGTTCCCTCTCTGACTACGTATGTGGTCCTTCAGTTTCCTCAGTCCCGGTTTCCTTATTTAATGTGAAAGGGTTTTCCCGGGTTATATTGTAAGTCCTGATAAATACTCAGTAAAAGGTGTCCATACCGGAGGAATTCTGAATTCTACTCAACCTAATCTTCACACTCAGACAGCTGAGTGAAAAGGCCCTTGAGTATAAGAGTGAGATCCATCTTTCACTGATCTGGAAAAGGTGTTTGACATGGTCCCCTGGAGAAAACTTTGGGACTGTTAGGCAAGGAAGAACATTCCAGCACCTCTGATTCATGCTATACAGATCTTCTACAAGTCTTGCAGAAATTATGTGAGGACAGCACACCATAAGTCAGAAGAGTTCAGGACTACCACTGGTGTAGGACAAGGTGATATCATGTCACATTATCTTTTCATACTCCTCATGGACGATGTCATCAAGGCATGTAAGGAGAGAACAAGAAAGTATTCAGTGGGGTACTGGAAGATGAGACAGGTATGTATTTCAGACCTGGTTTTTGCTGATGACGTTGCCCTGATTGCTAAATCCGAGGCACATCTCCAATCCAACCCGCAAGTCTGGAAAGAAGAGCTGGAGAAAAGAGGGATGGGCACAAGCAGCTCTAATACTAAATCCATGGTGATATCACGAGCCGAAAGAAGACATCAGATTAAGCTGTGAGAATAGGTCCTGGAGCAAGTCGAACACTTTAAATATTTCGGAGCTATTATAGATCGAAAGGAAGGCATCAAAGAAGAGTTGGCCACTCGAAAAGCAGCAGCTTTGAGACTTTTTCAGGCCATAAATCGAGGATTCCTCAGCCAGAAAAAGAGGTTGGTAAGAAAACGAAGATGGCTGTATACCGCTCCACCTATGTCCCAGTCTTGACATATGGATGCGAGTCATGGGCAATGACTACAACCCACAAAAGCCAGATCCAAACCTTAGAAACGAGGTATCAGAGGAAGGTGGTTGAAGTAACAAGAAGAGCCATGGTCCGCAACCAGACGATACGTCAAGGCCTAAAATCCCACCCCCTGCAGACCCAAGTAGAACTGTCGCAACTAAGATGGTTTGGCCATGTCTGCAGAATGGGAGAAGATCAGCTACCACGGCAAGCATGGGAAACTAAGAGCCAGGGATCTAGACCTCCAGGACGACCCAAAGTCCGCTGGGAGGACAACATTAGACAATCTTTGAATCACCGAGGACTAGAATTGAACCAAGCCAGAAGGAAGACAGCCTATATAATAGTATGGCGCTCTCTCTTACAAATCTCTTCACTTCACGGTAGAAGAGGAACGACTTAGTAAGTACGTAAGGTTATATTATCAAGGGTATTACGACATACAACTCTATCGTGATGTATAAAGAAAGAAGGCACCGCAGGTACTGCACGTATCTCTGAATCTAGATTAGGGGCGTAACTACTGCCCGGATGAATCAGGGTTGGGGGAGGGGGGAGGGGTGTTGTGGGGGTTGCAGCACCGAGTGGACCCAGGCAAGCAATGGTCGGAAGACAACCTCCCCTATATATTATATATATATTTGCTTTTAGTTGCCGTTATAATTTCCTTGAACGTCCTAGCATGTCCTAGTTTTTGATGACAGAAATAACAGGAATAAAGAAGACATAAAGAGATCTTGAGTAGAAGGACCTGGTACAAATGTTTTGGAAGACTCTAATACTTGGAGAACTGAAGGTTAGCCTACTGCTGATGATGATGTTCATGAGCATCAAGTTATTTGTTTCAATTTTCTTTTCAGCTTTACCATATATTGATTATAGTTGTTGAGCCCATTATAAGGAAGGCCTCGCGTAAAATGTGCCCGGGGCCCCTTATATTGTAGTTACTCCACTGCCTAGTGAAAGAAATGAATGTATTATGTGGAACAGATTATTCTTCAGTCAGATGTAGTTTAACACATTTATTCTACCACAAACAACTAAATGTTCACGTGACATGAATGGATAAAATAACAAGTAGTAGTTAGTATGGTAAAGATCTCAGGTGGTCAGTTGTTCTTGTTTATGTTTTGACAAGACTTTTGAAAGACACTATTAAATATTTATGTTTTGAGAAGACTTTTGAAAGACACTATTAAATATTTATGTTTTGAGAAGACTTTTGAAAGACACTATTAAATGTTTATGTTTTGAGAAGACTTTTGAAAGACACTATTAAATGTTTATGTTTTGAGAAGACTTTTGAAAGACACTATTAAATATTTATGTTTTGAGAAGACTTTTGAAAGACACTATTAAATATTTATGTTTTGAGAAGACTTTTGAAAGACACTATTAAATATTTATGTTTTGAGAAGACTTTTGAAAGACACTATTAAATATTTATGTTTTGAGAAGACTTTTGAAAGACACTATTAAATATTTATGTTTTGAGAAGACTTTTGAAAGACACTATTAAATATTTATGTTTTGAGAAGACTTTTGAAAGACACTATTAAATGTTTATGTTTTGAGAAGACTTTTGAAAGACACTATTAAATGTTTATGTTTTGAGAAGACTTTTGAAAGACACTATTAAATATTTATGTTTTGAGAAGACTTTTGAAAGACACTATTAAATATTTATGTTTTGAGAAGACTTTTGAAAGACACTATTAAATATTTATGTTTTGAGAAGACTTTTGAAAGACACTATTAAATATTTATGTTTTGAGAAGACTTTTGAAAGACACTATTAAATATTTATGTTTTGAGAAGACTTTTGAAAGACACTATTAAATATTTATGTTTTGAGAAGACTTTTGAAAGACACTATTAAATGTTTATGTTTTGAGAAGACTTTTGAAAGACACTATTAAATGTTTATGTTTTGAGAAGACTTTTGAAAGACACTGTTAAATATTTATGTTTTGAGAAGACTTTTGAAAGACACTATTAAATATTTATGTTTTGAGAAGACTTTTGAAAGACACTATTAAATATTTATGTTTTGAGAAGACTTTTGAAAGACACTATTAAATATTTATGTTTTGAGAAGACTTTTGAAAGACACTATTAAATATTTATGTTTTGAGAAGACTTTTGAAAGACACTATTAAATATTTAAGTTTTGAGAAGACTTTTGAAAGACACTATTAAATATTTATGTTTTGAGAAGACTTTTGAAAGACACTATTAAATATTTATGTTTTGAGAAGACTTTTGAAAGACACTATTAAATATTTATGTTTTGAGAAGACTTTTGAAAGACACTATTAAATATTTATGTTTTGAGAAGACTTATGAAAGACACTATTAAATATTTATGTTTTGAGAAGACTTTTGAAAGACACTATTAAATATTTATGTTTTGAGAAGACTGTTGAAAGACACTATTAAATATTTATGTTTTGAGAAGACTGTTGAAAGACACTATTAAATATTTATGTTTTGAGAAGACTTTTGAAAGACACTATTAAATATTTATGTTTTGAGAAGACTTTTGAAAGACACTATTAAATATTTATGTTTTGAGAAGACTTTTGAAAGACACTATTAAATATTTATGTTTTGAGAAGACTTTATAAAAGACACTATTAAATATTTATGTTTTGAGAAGACTTTTGAAAGACACTATTAAATATTTATGTTTTGAGAAGACTGTTGAAAGACACTATTAAATATTTATGTTTTGAGAAGACTTTTGAAAGACACTATTAAATATTTATGTTTTGAGAAGACTTTTGAAAGACACTATTAAATATTTATGTTTTGAGAAGACTTTTGAAAGACACTATTAAATATTTATGTTTTGAGAAGACTTTTGAAAGACACTATTAAATATTTATGTTTTGAGAAGACTTTTGAAAGACACTATTAAATATTTATGTTGAAATATTTATGTTTTGAGAAGACGTATGATAGACACTTTTAAATATTTATGTTTTGAGAAGACTGTTGAAAGACACTACTATGTATTTATGTTTTGAGATTTATGTTTTGAGAAGACTTACGAAAGAGACTATTAAATATTTATGTTTTGAGAAGACTGTTGAAAGACACTATTAAATATTTATGTTTTGAGAAGACTGTTGAAAGACACTATTAAATATTTATGTTTTGAGAAGACTTATGAAAGACACTATTAAATATTTATGTTTTGAGAAGACTTATGAAAGACACTATTAAATATTTATGTTTTGAGAAGACTTATGAAAGACACTATTAAATATTTATGTTTTGAGAAGACTTATGAAAGACACTATTAAAGACACTGTTAAATATTTATGTTTTGAGAAGACTTATGAAAGACACTTTTGAGAAGACTTATGAAAGACACTATTACATATTTATGTTTTGAGAAGACGTATGAAAGACACTTTTAAATATTTATGTTTTGAGAAGACTTATGAAAGACACTATTAAATATTTATGTTTTGAGAAGACTTATGAAAGACACTTTTAAATATTTATGTTTTGAGAAGATTTATAAAAGACACTATTAAATATATTTTGTTTTGAGAAGACTTATGAAAGACACTATGAAATATTTATGTTTTGAGAAGACGTATGATAGACACTTTTAAATATTTATGTTTTGAGAAGACTTATGAAAGACAGTATTAAATATTTATGTTTTTAGAAGATATATGAAAGACACTATTAAATATTTATGTTTTGAGAAAACTTATGATAAACACTATTAAATATTTATGTTATGAGAAGACTTATGAAAGACACTATTGAATAGTTATGTTTTGAGAAGACTTACGAAAGAGACTATTAAATATTTGTGATATGAGAAGACTTATGAAAAACACTACTATATATTTATGTTTTGAGAAGACTAATGAAAGGCACTTTTAAATATTTAGGGTTTGAGAAGACTTATGAAAGACACTATTAAATATTTATGATATGAGAAGAATTATGAAAGACAATATTAAATATTTAAATTGGGAGAAGACTTTTGAAAGACACTATTAAATATTTTTTGTTTGAGAAGACATGAAAGACACTAATAAATATTTATGTTTTAAGAAGACTTAGGAAAGACACTATTAAATATTTATGTTTTGAGAAGATTTATGAAAGACACTATTAAATATTTATGTTTTGAGAAGACTTATGAAAGACACTATTAAATATTTATGTTTTGAGAAGACTTATGTAAGACACTATTAAATAATTATATTTTGAGAAGACTTATGAAAGAGGCTATTAAATATTTATGTGTTAAGAAGACTTATGAAAGACACTATTAAATATTTATGATATGAGAAGACTTATGAAAGACACTACTATGTATTTATGTTTTGAGAAAACTAATGAAAGGCACTTTTAAATATTTATGGTTTGAGAAGACTTATGAAAGACACTATTATTTATTTATGATATGAGAAGAATTATGAAAGACAATATTAAATATTTAAATTGGGAGAAGACTTATGAAAGACACTATTAAATATTTATGTTTTGAGAAGACTTATGAAAGACACTATTAAATATTTATGGTTTGAGAAGAATTATGAAATGCACTATTAAATATTTATGTTTTGAGAAGATTTATGAAAGACGCTATTAAATATTTATGTTTTGAGAAGACTTGTGAAAGACACTATTAAATATTTATGTTTTGAGAAGACTTGTGAAAGACACTATTAAATATTTATGATTTGAAAAGACTTTTGAAAGACACTATTAAATATTTATGTTTTGAGAAGATTTATGAAAGACAATTAAATATTTATGTTTAGAGAAGACTTTTGAAAGACACTATTAAATATTTATTGTTTGAGAAGACATGAAAGACACTAATAAATATTTATGTTTTGAGAAGACTTAGGAAAGACACTATTAAATATTTATGTTTTGAGAAGGCTTATGAAAGACACTATTAAATATTTATGTCAAAAAAAAAAAAATTAAGAAACAAATAACAATGCCGCCAAAGTATAACTTTGTGAGAAATACATTTACCATAATTCTGTTGTGAGTGTCATTATTAGGATCCACATTTCTCTCCCCTGTTACTCTCGTATGCCCAGAAAACCAACCAACATGACGTCATCATCACTAATACCTTTAGCTCCCCGTGTAGTACAGGTCCTCAATAAAAACATGTCACGTGTTTCTGTCACGTGCCATCAGTTCAAGTTCTTTCCATGTCTTATATATCCTTTCATGTCTGTCGCCATTTGTTTTTCTCTTTATGAGCTGTGGTTTCACTCTGCTTCATTGATCATTGTTATTTCAGAACAGGGACTGTCTTGTATTGCTATTGACAAATTTTGTTTATTAATATCCTATCCAACACAATCTCATGTTCCACTGGTGTCCGTCTGTTACTTATCATGAGTTCCACATAGTCTACTTGTCACACTATTTCAATCCATCTGTTCTACGCTAGCACCATGTTATGAAAGTCTTTATATTTCTGGTTGTCATATTTGTTGCTGTCCATGTTTGAGAGACATACAATAAGACAGACTTAATATTTCAGTTCTTGTTATTGTACTCGATGTCTTTTGATTTCTGTATATCAGTGGCGTTCCTCTTGCTGTGTATTTAAAACAATTAATATCAAGGTATTTTACTCCAACTTTATTTATATTGCTGATAAGATATTTATGTGTTTCCAGATCTTGATACGTACATTACATGTGTAATCTAGCGCTGACTCGACAGTTTTGTTTGCTTGTTTAAGATAGTTTAGTAATATTAGATTTAAACTATACTGCAGTGTCTACATGAAAGAAGAAAACAATCGTACACACAATTAATTTACGTTTAAATAATAAAAGGAGTTGCTGCAAAACTGAAAGATTGTGAATTAAACAAAAATTAAGTAAAAAAAAACATCTTTGCAAAGAGACACTTTTACACCAGAAATGTAGGATATTGTTGTTGTCTCCCGTCATCAGCCGCAGTCACAAACAGGAGACAAAGATGAGAAGTGTAGATGGGTTAACGAAAAAAGATGAGACGAAGACGCCAGTGTTAGTTAGGACACATATTAAGGAAACATGTTGGTAGTATTACAAGGCAATCCTAGTTCTGGAATCACATGGAACCAATAACACAGGTAGCCCCATGCTCCATAGGGAACAAACAAGATGATGACATTATTGGATGTATAACTTGATGTCAACATTTCTATTTCAGATTCATATGTGTATATAACTATGATAAACTTGCACTCTGTTGCTCTACTAATACACTTTCATCTGCTTTATGGGTCTGAGATGTCATAGTCATTGGCATCGGGAAAATTCAGAGGAAGATGAAATGGTAGAGGAAAGTAGGGTTAGAAGCTTACATCACGAGATAAAAGACTTAAGAAAGGTACTCTTTTAAACATTCTCTCAGTTGCTGGTATTAGTTACTGTAACTGTCTTTTTTCTCTTGTTGATGTGATCACTGGCCCAAGACAGTATACATGTTGTTAGATGTGTAGTGCGAGCGTATGATGAATTGAGTGTGGGTGCGAATGAAGACGCGAATGTGTTTAGGCTCGTATAGATGTAGATCCTGCAACCCATACTCTCACATGCAGTAATCAAGGATGCTTTGACACTGCAGGCATGTTTCAAGACATTTATTGACGGGAACACACATAATATCAACAGGAACAGTCAGTGTAACAAGGTCATGCTGACCTGACATCGATAGGTATACATTTGGCATTCAAAAAGGTAAACATCAGAATAGACGTGCATGGTCAATAGCAAAGTTCTTCAATAATGACAGTTCGTAGCGTCGCCCTTGGCGTCTCTGACTAAACGCGTCAGATGCCTTAGTCACTTGGACACATAGGTGCAACTTGGCACTCCCCGCCAATTGCACATATCAGGCTGTAGTATAACAGCCGAAAGCACAGGCCTCGTTCTGACGTCGGCCGTGTACTTCTGTTAAATAGGTTATCATCAACCCTGCAGTAATACTTATTGTAGATATGAACTCCGCCAATCTGCGGCTCCCACAATATATCTTCGTCACTGGATTTCTGGACAATATAAGACTAACAGTCTTGGATGGCTACCTCGAGCACAAATATATAAGTTCTGAAATGGCGGATCAGTGAGCTGCTGTTCACCCTAGGTAATCCTTTACATGTTCTGCCACCGAAAAGCGTAATAATGCATAAAGGTCGGTATTACCTGGAAAATGAATCCTCAGAACTAAACAAGGAATTCTGTCGTCATCCCGACGCACAGAGATTCACTGGGGAAAACTGCCATAGCAGTTACTTCGAAGATTCTCCCCGAAAAACAATGGACTCTTGGTCCCTTCAGAAAAACAGGACCTCCCGGCTTCCCGGAAGTATATCTCACTCCCGCTTAAAAACCCTTCCCATAGGCCTACGCCGAACTGTCAACCTCTGACCCTAAAGGTCAAACACAATGAATGAATAAACAAGGGAAGACAACCCCTAATCAACCTGACATCGCAGGTAAAGACACAATTATTCTTATGATACAAACATAAGCAAATAACTTGACAGATGACTCCGTCGAAAATGACAGCAACATTACTACCACCCCCTGTAAAAAAAAAATGCAATTTTTTTTTTTTTAATATGTTCATGAGCAAGATAGCACCAGTATCACTTCTGTGCTCATGCAAACAATGAACCTAATATCAGGTACAATAGAAGAGGGTACAAATCATCTCCCACATAGGAGAAAATATTTCCTTTAAGCCAAACAAACTAAGGGATACCATTCAAGAAACCTAAGTTGCTGGCAATACCAATCATATACCCCCCATAAACATTACTAAATACATATACTAATCCTGAAAGCAATATACAAATGTCCAAACTGCTATTTTATACGCCCATATCATTACATGCTGGATGTACAAAATCAAATTTTGTTAAATTAACTAACCCACCATCCACAATACAACCATTTGTTACATACAACAAATTATTGAATTAACGGACATCAGCCTAAGTACTGAACAAAAATTCATTGACAAAACAATAGTACACCAAGATTTAACATTAAATCAATATGCATCTCTCCACACAATACACCCCAACCACACCTCCCATTCCTTCCGGATCCACTCCCTTATCATCTGGTAAAGGCTTATCCTCTCACTATCAATCCCTCTACTACACCTCTATCTCACACCCCCAAACCCCAAATCCCATACCTCCTACCTCTCATTTATTAAATTACCTTAAATACACCCTCCCAATCCTCTCCATTGTCTTCCTTCCCAAATACTAACAATTACCATTCCCCCCTCCCCCCCCCCCCAACCATACCCCCCCCCCCCCCAACTTACCAATTTCACACATCTCAACATCCCCCTCCAACTCCAACCACTCCCACACCCCAACCTTCAATCCCTTCTAATAATCACAAATTACTATCCCTTATTCCCTCCAATCCCCTATTTTCATCCTTCCAACCCCACCCCCTCCTTTACCCCCCTTAAACACCCAATACCCTTACTACAACCAAAGATTCATCTCATCTCCCCCCCCACCAACCTTACCCCATCACCATCCATCTCAATTCTAAAATTTCCCCCTCCCCCCCAAAACTTCTCCCCCCAAAAAACCCCAACCCTAATCCCCTATTATCCAGCCACCATTCTTCCCTCAACACCCATCCACAACCACTCCATAACCACCCCCACCCCCCCCCCTCTACCACCTCCCATTCAAAAAATACCTACTTCCCCCCTCTCCCAAACCACAAAATCCATTAAAATTTACCTCATACAACAACAAAAAAATCCCCCCAATCCCCCCCACCCCAACGTAATCAATCCTTTCCCAAACCCCCCAACCCCCCTCAAACTACTTTTAAACTCCCATACCCCACATCACCCCCTAATCTACTCACCTCCCCAACCACCCCAAACTCCCCCCCCACTATAAAACCCTACACCTTACACTATCCCCCTCCCTCATACTACAACCACAATCCCATTACCACATCCCTCAATCACTCCAACTACTCCCCCCATTACCCCTCTACATACCTCATTTTACCTTACATCTCCCTACACTTCACCCCAACATCCCAATCCCCCCCCCTACCACTTATACCCCCTCCCACCTCCTAACTATTAATTTCCTATTAACTACTATTTACAACCCCCCCCAATACTCCACCTAATAAACTACCCTCAACCCCCTAATTCCTATATTTTGTACCACTACTCCATCAATATACATCTTTCCTACTTAACATAAACCCTACACCTTAACTACACATTAATACCTAATCTCACCACCACTCCCCTTCCTTCATAAAACAATACATACAAAATAACACAACCAAAATCCTACTTCACATCATCCTAACTTAATAAAAATACACAATACAAATATTTAAATAAAAACAAACACAACCCACAAACATCCAAAT
>JAMPIV010009912.1:0-205072 GCA_024509875.1 Oreohelix idahoensis
CACCCGTATTTTTCAAGTTATTTCCATCAGTTTCCACAATGGTCAATGTGATATATCATGTCATTCCTTCCGTTCTACGCTGGCATCCATTTATGAAAGTCCAGAACTTCTTGATTATTGTTTGTGCTGTTCTCCACGCTTTACCGCCATACAATAGGACTAACTTGATATGAGCTGTAGATTCATATATTTGTGATGGACGTTATTTCTTTTGATGTCCATATATTTCGCAGTACAGTGAAGGTTCGTCTTCTCGTTTATATTACATAAGAAATATCTAAATACACAATATTTTGAAACAAGGACTTGGGAGAAGAATCATAATTAATATGTAAACACACGATATTTTAAGATAAAGGATCAGGTAATAATGATAGGAAACTATACAGATCGTTATAGCATGAGGTAATCTTATCACAAGCTGTATTTCTCTTCCCCCCCCCCCCTGTTATCACATAATTTTGGGTCGCTCTCTTGTTCACTACTGCCGTATTCTGTGACAGTTGTTGTACTGACTTATTACATGATTTTCAATGGTCGGCACCTCTGTCTTTCTCTGCTATGTTGCAGATATTTTGTATTTTCAAACATTCTTACACTCCTCTCATGTCTGTTTGGTTATCCATTCCTTCGCATATAGAATGATGATTTCATGAACCACCACTGCAAGGGCTGGTGACAGCTTTATTGCTAGTTTCTTAAAGAGAACTAAATGCATAGGTAGTCCCAAGTTCCATATGGAGCAGGGAGGGAAAGATGAAAGAAGTGATGTACATTCTAATTATAATATATACATTTTCAAACTAGCGTAAATGTCTATGTAAACATATTCACTTTAAAAATAATGAAAGTTTTCAAGCATTTCAACCAGTGTAGATGTAAATGAAAACATATTATATCTATATTGTGAACATTTTTAACCAGTGTAGATGTAACTGAAAACATATTCAATCTGTATTATGAACACCTATTTATACTATTAACCTTTTCATTTGAATGTAAAGTAAATATAAAATTATTCATTTTAAATGTAAAGAAAGTTTTCTCTCGAAGGATTAAGCTTAATTCTCATCGAGGGTAAATTCTGAGGTAGATGGGATTGTGGAATAGGAAGAGGGGGACACATAACTATGTGTTGGGAAACTCAATACTCAGAGGGTATTTGTTTCTATTCTTTTACCATACTAGTTGGTGGTACCACTTGAGAGTACTATCTCTGGATCAAGAAGGGAACAAGTGGCCTAAAGTCGAAGCTAGATACCATCCTCAGACGGGGCTTAAAGACGAGGGACCAACTTTGTAGACACTCCCTGACACTCCTGGGAACGTGCTACAACCTTGACCGGTGATGAGCGGGATCAACGACCCAGTCTACCAAGAACCAAACCATCAGAAGGAGCAGAACCGTCACTGATAGCTAAGTAACATATAAAAGCTGCCAAGTGACCTCCTTCACACACTTCCATTACATCACAACAGTGATGATAATTTTTCTGATAAATAATTATTTATTTTTTAAAACTTTGTTAAAACCTAATTGATTATTACATCTGTTATTTGTAAATATACAAATTTAACGTTGATTTAGTCATTTTGAATGTACTGCATGTTTGTCTCAGTCAATTTACTAAATACACTCTAAACAGAGCTATACCAGAATAATAAGAATTCCACTGAGTAAATCAGTGTGGGGGCTTGAACGAGCTGAAATTAATAATTGCTTAATTCTTCATAAAAGGCGGCGGATCAGATATAAGTTAACAAATGCCCTGCCCAACGCAGCATTGTTTTTGCCTTCTGAAATATCTTATGAACACTGCCTTGAGATAGAAACTTCATTATCCTTCTATCTACAGCTCTGCCAAGAGTAATCCTGCGCGAAGGTAGACACCTTTGAAGACCCATATTAGATACTCTTGAGTTTTGTCCACTTTTGGACCACTTCTGCAAAGCAGGGGAGGCAATTCCGTGACACCCGTCAAGCCAGTGTTTCCGCCCATTGATCTCCTTTACACACTGACACTTGGGAGATAACTCCCAAGTGTCAGTCTCCTATTGTCATTTCCCCCACCGTCGATGGGATTTAAACCAACTCCACCTTGGTTGCGACTTTCAACTTCACTCCTGGTTTTATCCATGCTGCCAGCTTGAGGTCATTGTGAAAGTAACCAATACATTGTAGCCTACATAAATTACTGTCCTTTGCTCAACAGTCAACACAATGCCCTTTCTGCAGCTTCACCGAGCTTTTTAAGTGCCCTCGTTCTTGACTATCCTTTCAGGCGCAGTAAATCATACACTGAGGCAGCCGCTACACCTCTTGCACTTACCTCTGTAGTTACATCTTTCGCTGCGAACCCGTCATGCCGCAAGTCCGTAACCAGATCGCAATACTTAATTAACCAATCTGAATGAGTGCCGCTCTTCTAATCTGGATTCAAATAGCACTGTCAGCGCAATCATTATAACTGGTACGAGGAGTGTAGCTCTATATCTGGTCGTCTTCGAAATTTCCTAGTAATTTTCAGGTATGTCCCTAACCCAGGTAGACCTATTGCCATCTCCTTGCCATCTGCAGTAGTTGGTAAGTTGATATTTGACATGGGATGTACTGACTTTTCTGCTCTTAGGAAGTATGTATTTACAGTGCTAGGTCTGATGTGACTGTTGGCCTTCAACTTTGCCAAGTCGGTTGTAACAGCCAGCTCATTTGGTACACTGCTGTGGCACCACGTGTATCGCCCTTGTCCTAGCGACAACTCGCAAGCTGTGAGTACATGTTCTAGTGCTTGCCTCTCTTGGCGCAGAGGACACTGCGCAGCACAGCCTTTCCCCATCTCACAAGGTTTGCGGACGATGGCAGGTCATACATTGATCTGATAAAACAGCCGAGTCTAAGGTTTGAACAGAAGACAGGGCTACATATGAAGAGATAAAAGCAATAATCAGAAATAACTACAGAGATAAATGACAACAGGAACATCCAGAGACCGGTAATACACAATCATGCCATACGTCACCAAGAAGAGATCAAGTGATCATTTTCAGACTGAGAACCGGCCATAGCTGACCCAGATACCATCTGCTCAACAAATTAAAAATCGGGCAGACAGATATGTGTCCATGTGGGGAGGACAAACAAACAGACAGACAGATATGTGGGGAGGACAAACAAACAGATATGTGTCCATGTGGGGAGGACAAACAAACAGATATGTGTCCATGTGGGGAGGACAAACAGACAGATATGTGTCCATGTGGGGAGGACAAACAGACAGACAGATATGTGGGGAGGACAAACATACAGACAGACAGATATGTGTCCATGTGGGGAGGACAAACAAACAGATATGTGTCCATATGGGGAGGACAAACAAACATATGTGTCCATGTGGGGAGGACAAACAAACAGATATGTGTCCATGTGGGGAGAACAGGCAGACAGATATGTGTCCATGTGGGGAGGACAAACAAACAGATATGTGTCCATGTGGAGAGGACAAACAAACAGATATGTGTCCATGTGAGGAGGACAAACAAACAGACAAACATATGTGTCCATGTGGGAGGACAAACAGACAGATATGTGTCCATGTGGGGAGGACAAACAAACAGATATGTGTCCATGTGGAGAGGACAAACAAACAGATATGTGTCCATATGGGGAGGACAAACAAACATATATGTGTCCATGTGGGGAGGACAAACAAACAGATATGTGACCATATGGGGAGGACAAACAAACATATGTGTCCATGTGGGGAGGACAAACAAACAGATATGTGTCCATGTGGGGAGGACAAACAAACAGATATGTGTCCATGTGGGGAGGACAAACAAACAGATATGTGTCCATGTGGGGAGGACAAACAAACATATATGTGTCCATGTGGGGAGGACAAACAAACAGATATGTGTCCATATGGGGAGGACAAACAAACAGATGTGTCCATATGGGGAGGACAAACAAACAGATATGTGTCCATATGGGGAGGACAAACAAACATATGTGTCCATGTGGGGAGGACAAACAAACATATATGTGTCCATGTGGGGAGGACAAACAAACAGATATGTGTCCATGTGGGGAGGACAAACAAACAGATATGTGTCCATGTGGGAGGACAAACAAACAGATATGTGTCCATATGGGGAGGACAAACAAACATATATGTGTCCATGTGGGGAGGACAAACAAACAGATATGTGTCCATGTGGGGAGAACAGGCAGACAGATATGTGTCCATGTGGGGAGGACAAACAAACAGATATGTGGGGAGGACAAACAAACAGATATGTGTCCATGTGGGGAGAACAGGCAGACAGATATGTGTCCATGTGGGGAGGACAAACAAACAGATATGTGGGGAGGACAAACAATATACAAACAGATATGTGTCCATGTGGGGAGGACAAACAATATACAAACAGATATGTGTCCATGTGGGGAGGACAAACAAATAGATATGTGTCCATGTGGGGAGGACAGACAAACAGATATGTGTCCATGTGGTGAGGACAAACAAACAGATATGTGTCCATGTGGGGAGGACAAACAACAGACAAACAGATGTGTGTCCATGTGGGGAGGACAAACAATATACAAACAGATATGTGTCCATGTGGGGAGGACAAACAATATACAAACAGATATGTGTCCATGTGGGGAGGACAAACAAATAGATATGTGTCCATGTGGGGAGGACAAACAAACAGATATGTGTCCATGTGGGGAGGACAAACAAACAGACAGACAGATATGTGTCCATGTGGGGAGGACAAACAGACAGACAGATATGTGTCCATGTGGGGAGGACAAACAGACAGACAGATATATGTGTCCATATGGGGAGGACAAACAAACAGACAGACAGATATGTATCCATGTGGGGAGGACAAACAAACAGACAGGTGTCCATGTGGGGAGGACAAACAAACAGACAGACAGATATGTGTCCATGTGGGGAGGACAAACAAACAGTAGAACACATAACCCAAAACTGCCGGCTCCACGAGAGAAGCAGGGTGGCAGCGTGACCTTCTCCAACCAAAAGTTGAGGGAGAAGTTGTATGGTGACGAGAGAAGCTTGAGACAGACTGCCAGCTTTTTTAGAGAGATGGGCGTGATTATTTAAGATCGAACGAAGAAGTCCATGAGGTGACATAGGACATATATCATTCCAATGTCAAAGACCTCTTCAGAACCTCTTCCCATCTAGACCAGTAGTCTTGTTGAGCTTGCTGCACTGCTTTTTGCACCTTCATTATCGTGTCTCAGCTTCTGAGATTTCCCAAATTACCATATCTTTGCGCTCCTTGTTTGATGCCTTTAGACCATCAGCGAATGTCACCATCTCAATAGATTAATTGGAAGAAGTCTCTTTAGACATTATATTTTAAGACAAGACTGCAGAGATGAATTAGAATACGTATCTAAATGCTGATTATTTGAAGACAATAGATGAAGTAGAAGAGACTGTACGAGAATTTCTGAGCAGTTTTCACAAACCTTGAGGCAGTCCGCTCTCATCTTCTTCCTCATCATCCTCTTCGTCGTTGTCATTATGTCCTACTGTTTCATCTTTTCCCTTAGAGTCTTCTTCAGAACCGTGCTCCAGTGTCCTGCGCACACTACTGACTCCGACAGGAGACTCGTCATTGTCGGTTCCGCATTTGGCGTCATCTGAAACGGTATAAAACTAGGTTATGGTCGTCACGTGACCACCACATTTTGTTCACGCGCTTATGTTTAGAGAATGGATGGGTTGGTTGGGGCTAGGAGTAGCAGGTGACGAATTAGAAGCCTAAGTCAGTCTTTACCTTGTTGCTCAGGGCCTCATATCATTTTTACCTGTCGTCCAGGTGGAGAATAATCTCAAAGATTTCACGCCAAGCCTTCCCTATCCTGTGCCATCCAATCAAGGTATTTCCATGTCATCTTTACATCTTTTCAAGTATGTCTCCATTTCTATTCTGCGGCCGTTTTTCAATCTTCGATTATTTATTTCTCTTACGTTGGAGATCTCAGAACACGGACTGCCTTCGTCATGCTATCATCTGGTTTCCTCACATGTGTCTTCTATCCAGCACCAACCTCTTGTCCTCACTTTTTTTGGTTGGACACGCATTACAAGGCAGTCCGTTCTCTAGAATCCCCGTGGTAAGAAAAATAAGAGGCCGAACAATAAACATGGAGAGGAGAACTGGAGATAGATATGAAAGGGGTCGTCCACATATGACGTCACGTAGTGGGGGAGTGGGGGGGGGGGGGAATTCACATGTTTGTGACGATATAACTGAATGTGAAATTGACAATGATGTCAGTAATTTGTAGCACAAACTACATGTTCATTAACATAAGTGTGTGTAATCTACAGCTAGTTCTGTCTGCTCAACAACTGTACAACACAGCAATAAACCAGAGGGGAACCCGATGTCAATAGTAAGTAACACAAGAAAAATAGGTCATGTGGCAGGCACTTGTAAGACAGACAGAAGGAGAACATTAGACAACAGACAAATAAATGGAGTGATATGTTCACCGTGGAATCGAACCAGGGACCATTCGAACACCACTGAACTTTTTTTTAGGGGGGGGGGGGTGCGCTGAGTTGGCTGTGTGTGCTTTCAAGATTCACTCTCACATCAAGGCGATGGCGCCGTTCAGACTTTCCCTCGTTCGATTTCTCGGTACAACCAACTCTTGTGTCATTAAACGCGCACGTGCTTTCTTCTGTTGGTAAATATAGGCAGCTGCCTTGAAGTTTGAAACTTCTCGCTGGTACCGACAGAATACTCAGAGAGAGAAAAGGGTGGGGGGGAGATGGAATTTTAACAATAAAAGAGTCTGAAACACCTGGTCCTTAGCCAATTCTAGAAAACGGCGTACGGACCACAGCCCAGCATTTGCAGACCTCCACGGTCGCTTAAAATTTCCTACTGGTTTGTGAAATAAACTACAAACAATTTACCCTCCGACGTGTTACTATGTGAAATAAACCACAAACAGTTTACCCTCTGACTTGTTACTTTGTGAAATAAAGCACGTAACACTTTACCCTCTGACTTGTTACTTTCTAAAATAAACCACAAACAGTTTACCCTCTGACTTGTTACTTTGTGAAATAAACCACACAATACTTTACCCTCTGACTTGTTACTTTGTGACATAAACATACAACACTTTACCCTCTGACTTGTTACTTTGTGACAAAAACCACACAACACTTTACCCTCTGACTTGTTACTTTGTGAAATAAACCACGTAACACTTTACGCTCTGACTTGTTACTTTGTGAAATAAACCACGTAACACTTTACCCTCTGACTTGTTAATTTGTGAAATAAACCACATAACACTTTACCCTCTGACTTGTTACTTTGTGAAATAAACCATACAACACTTTACCCTCTGACTTGTTACTTTGTGAAATAAACCATACAATACTTTACCCTCTGACTTGTTACTTTGTGAAATAAGCCATACAACACTTTTCCCTCTGACTTGTTACTTTGTGAAATAAACCATACAACACTTTTCCCTCTGACTTGTTACTTTGTGAAATAAACCATACAACACTTTACCCTGTGACGTGTTACTTTGTGAAATAAACCATACAACACTTTACCCTCTGACTTGTTACTTTGTGAAATAAGCCATACAACACTTTTCCCTCTGACTTGTTACTTTGTGAAATAAACCATACAACACTTTACCCTGTGACGTGTTACTTTGTGAAATAAACCATACAACACTTTACCCTCTGACTTGTTACTTTGTGAAATAAGCCATACAACACTTTTCCCTCTGACTTGTTACTTTGTGAAATAAACCATACAACACTTTACCCTCTGACTTGTTACTTTGTGAAATAAACCATACAACACTTTACCCTCTGACTTGTTACTTTGTGAAATAAACCATACAACACTTTACCCTCTGACTTGTTACTTTGTCTGCCGTTTTCATTATACTTCTCGCTGGTGTCTGGTTTGCTTTCGACTTTTGTGTCCAGCCTTTTCGTCTTGCTGCCGTCCTGTTTTGTTTCCAAGCTTCCATCTAATTTATCCTCTGGTCTAGCATTTAGTGTGTCTGATTTACTGTCCAGATTGATGGACTGTCTTCTCGCCTGTAGCTTCATCTCGGCCAGGACTGCAAGATGGGGAAATATAAAAGAGAAAATTAGTACAAAATTCAAAACAACACGCTTTAGTAGTCTTTCATCCTCGGGCAAACTCTCTCAGCAAACTTTAATTAAAGGTTCCAGAATATTCTAAATTTGTTCTAAGCATTTTAAACAACGGAGGGTTAATGGTTGTTGATGTTGTTGATGTTGCTGATGTGGTGACGATAATAAATGAAACTATGATCATGACATGTATGACCATAATGATAGTGATGGCAAAACTGATGACGTCACTGACGATCATGAAGATGTCGACGATGACTGTAATATGATGATGATTTTGATAACAAAGATGACGGCCCTGTAAGTGACTATGATAAATCTGATGACACGCGACAGTTTTACAACAGGTCCGTGGATTCAAATACCTGGGCACGTCAGATAGAAGATGTATCTCGCAGATAAAGAATAGAAGAGCCCAAGAAAACAAAAACATAATCACGCTGCAGCTCCCGGTGGAACAGCGACCGTCAGCAGTTTCACGTCAAGTCTGATTATCCTTTGATATCCACTCAAGGTTTTTCCATGTTTTCTTTATCTCTTTCATATCTGTTTGTTTGTTGCCTTTTATGTGTCATCTTTATCCCGTTTATATCTGTTTGTTTGTTGCCTTTTCTGTGTCATCTTTATCCCGTTTATATCTGTTTGTTTGTTGCCTTTTATGTGTCATCTTTATCCCGTTTATATCTGTTTGTTGCCTTTTCTGTGTCATCTTTATCCCGTTTATATCTGTTTGTTGCCTTTTCTGTGTTATCTTTATCCCGTTTATATCTGTTTGTTGCCTTTTCTGTGTCTTCTTTATCCCGTTTATATCTGTTTGTTGCCTTTTCTGTGTTATCTTTATCCCGTTTATATATGTTTGTTTGTTGCCTTTTTTGTGTCATCTTTATCCATTTCATATCTGATTCCTATTCTCTTTTCCGTGCGTTTTTATGTTTACATTTCAGTTACACTGGGGGATCCAGAAAAAAGACTGACTTATCTGGCAAAGCAGCACTTCATAAAATGTAAAGCATTCTGTGCAATAAATCTCAGTAAATGGAAATAAAAACATTCTCACGTACAGTCGATCCTGTCGTTTGGAAAAGAATCGCAGATTGTCGATAGACGCGAAATAAATAAAAAAACCCTCATTTCTTATTTATTTTATTATAAAGTTTTGGCGAGGCGCGTCCCGTTCAACCTAGTCGGTTATATTAGGGCGCATGTCCAAATATAAAAGATCTTTAGGTGTGGGATTAGTATAAAATAAAGCTCTCACTGAAACCCTGACAGATGTTGTTTCCAGAAGACTTGAAGTCCTCCAATCCTCTCTAGGGTAGTTAGGGTAGTGTTTCTTAACCTATTAGAGGCCCCGTACTGCTTTACAGCATCTCAAGAAGCCTCACACGCCTTTGCATCATTTTAAGAACCTTCGCATGCCATTATCTTCTAGCTCACATAATATACCAAAAATTAGAAAAAGAGATACAAGTATGTTTTGAGAAAATGTTATTTACAGAATGTGACTAAAATTCAGTATTGAATTCACATTATCAATGTTCTATTTTGTACAAAATACATTTGAGAGCTGTGTATTATATAATTGCTTTGACGGTCGGTGGCTAAGGACGGAAGAAGAAGAAGAAGAAGTATTATATAATGTTAATTATGATTCGCTTTCTAAAATAACTGGCATGTCTCGCACCCCGTGAGGGTAGATCTCGTATCCCCCAGGGGTTACATGCACCCCTGGTTAAGTGTCACAAGATGGATTTGGGGCGATCTCTTCTCGATCTCTTCTTCACTACGGCAGTACTCATTTTCAATTGATGTAAGGACTGATTACGTGCTTTTCAGTGGTCGCCACTTTTTTCTTTCTCTGCTATGTAGCAGATATTTTATATTTTCAAATATTTTTACGCTCCTCTCAGTGATAGTCGTCGTGTCTGTTTGGTTACCCGTTCATCCCTGCTGGTGAAGGAACGGATGAGATAATATTAATCGACAACCTTGTTGGTTAATCTCGGGTGTGGCCGACATCAGACTACAGATTAACACTAAAACCACCCAGCGTATCTTTAAGTCACAAAAGCCGATATATCGTACTTCCTTCTAGACCCATTTGGCCCGATCAACGTTAAATCGGCTTTCGTATCTTTTGCTCCTTTGAAGAGCTGTTTTCTAATGTTAACAACCCAAAACGTCATTTCTGACAGGAAATACTTTCTTTTAAATACCTCGTGTATTTATGCATATGAACATTTAAAAAAGTTTTTCCAAACAACAATAAAAAAGCACTGGGATGGCCATTTTTGTTTCGGCCAAACCCAATTTTTTGCTTGGGACTGTTGGTTAATCTCGGATGTGGCCGACATCAGACTACAGATTAACACTAAAATCACCCAGCGTATTTGCCTAATCGCTGATAAAGCCAGGGTTTGTCCTTCGCCAAGATGGTAATACGCTGAAAGTTGGATAGCACTACGGGGAGATATCTTATTTGTCAGCACACGGGAATGACATAATCAATTCCAGTGACACAGTGTCAGAGGAAAGTAAGATGTTACATCTGAAACACATTGTCGAATGAGTTCACAGATATGTGTGTGAGTTTGCATACAAGGCATCGGATGATTTATTTCCATTTATAGGAGAGGTGACCTTTTGCATCACACACATTATTTCAGGCGGAAATGATTTTGAAATTACCCCTCAAAACACGCATGTTTGAAACGATTAGCGCTCTGAATATAACCTGGCTTTTTCAAGTCTAGTACACTGTGAGAATCGCTTGCCAAGACTACAACCAGACTGCCAGGGTTAGAATCAGATTTCAAATACGAGATCAGATCGGACTTTGTGGAACATCTTGAAGGACTTATAGAGCCCAGGAAAACCATTTTAATAAGGAACCGGAATCTGAAGAAACTGAAACACGGAGTCATAGTGGGAATCAATTGTTAAAATAACGACCACAAAGAACACGCGAAAAAAGGCATCTGCCAGTGCCTGAAACCTACTTCTCTGAGCAAACAGTCTGTGAGCCAACATTGGAGTAAGTGGTGCATTTTACATTCTATATTTTTCATTACTAACATGTAAACTGATATGTATATATTGTTATGTGAAAATTAATATGTGAAAATCGCTTGTGGATGTCCAAGTCATTTGAGGCTTGCAACATCAGCGTTCTGAATGATGATTTCATGAACCACCAATGCACGGGCTGGTGACTGCTTTATCGATAGTTTCTTAAAGAGAACTAAAAGCATAGGTAGTCCCAAGTTCCATATGGAGCAGGGAGGAAACGATGAAAGAAATGATGTACATTCTAATTAAAATATTTACAAGTACAAACCAGTGTAAAGGTCTATGTAAACATATTCACTTTAAAAAATGAAAGTTTTCAAGCTTTTCCACCAGTGGAGATGTAAATGAAAATATATTATATCTATACTGTGAACACATTTCAAATCAGTGTAGACGTTATTGTAAACTTATTCTATCTATACTATTAACCTTTTCATTTGAATGTAAAGTAATATAAAGCTATTCAATTTAAATGTAAAGAACGTTTTCTCTCGAGGGATTAAGCTTAATTCTCATCGAGGGTAAATTCTGAGGTAGATGGGATGGTGGAATATGAATAGTAAGACACATAAGCATGTGTCGGGAAACGCAATACTCAGGAGGGCATTTTGTATCTATTCTTTTACCATACTAGTTGGTGGTACCTGTTGAGGGTACTGTCTCTGGAACAAGAATAGAAAAGTGGCCTGAGCTTTAAGACGAGGTACCAACATCGTAGACACTCCCTGACACTTCTGGGAGCGTGCTGCGCCCTACAACCTTGACCAGCAACGAGCGTGATCAGTCTGCCAAGAACCAACCCATTAAAAGGAGCAGAACCGTCACTGACTGCTAAGTAACCCCTAAAAGCTGCCAGGTGACCTCCTTTACACGCTTCTATTTCGGCACAATAGTGATGATAGGCTTTTTTTATACATAATTATTCATTTCTTTAAAACCTTGTTAAAACCTCAATGACTATTAAATCTGTTATTTGTAAATACACAAATTTAACGTCGATTTAATCATTTTCAATGTACTGCATGTTTGTCTCAGTCAATTTACTAAATACACTCTAAACAGAGCTATACCAGAATAATAAGAATTCCACTGAGTGAATCAGGGTGGGGGCTTGAACGAGCTGAAATTAATAATTGCTTAATTCTTCATAAAAGTCGGCTGATCAGATAAAAGTTAACAATTGCCCTGCCAGTGCAGCATTGTTCTTGACATCTGAAATATCTTATGAAACTCCCTTGAGCTCGAAGCATCATTATCCTTCTATCTACAACTCTGCGAAGAGTAATCTTGTGCGAAGGTAAACACCTTTGAAGACCCATATTAAACACTCTTCAGTTTTGGGCCACTGTTGGACCACTACTACAAAGCAGGGGAGGCAATTCCGTGACATTAAGAAGCCTTTCTCTAGGGTAAATGACCATCGAACTCGTGGCTTTGCATCACCCGCCAATTAGTATGTCTGGTATGTTTTACCAATGTTCAGCCTGCTGCGTTGGGGAAGCCCTACGGGTTTGCCAAGAAAGATCTGGAACTCACCCCCAAAACAAAAGGGTAAAAAAATAAAATCGGAAATCCCAGTGGATCGATAAAATAAAATTGAAAGAAGAAAAGTCGTTCAAGCCGCTGGGAGCGGACCACTGTACAGTCAGCCGGTGTCAGCGGAATGGTTACCTATAGTTAGCAGTAACGAAATTCCTGTATTTAATTACATGAGTCCTTTTTCATTTAAACATTGATTTGAATGATACAATGTTGATGATATTTCTGATGATGATAGGGGTTAGGATATAATGATGTAGTATCATCAGACGGCGAAGACGATGATGATGGTGATACATTATTGACCTTGACAATGATAATGGTCCCGGTTAGTCCCCGAGGGGGGGGGGGTCTCTGATGAGACAAAGACAGATGAGTACAACTGTACCCTCAGGCATGTCGTACAAGGCCACTAATTTGAGGATTTGCATGAGGCTGGCAACCTCATCATATAAAAGAGATTGCCACAGAAACCACTTCTATAAGAGCATGTGAATGTCACGTGCAGGTTTCCTGCAAGGGGAGATTGGCTGTGGTTGTGGATCCGTGCTCCGCAGGCAGCACAAATGAAACTAATAATGAAGACAATGATAACAGCGATAATAGTAGTTGGGTAGTTGTTGTAACGCCAACACACATCTCTTTCATGGTCAACATCAGCAACAACATCCAAATACCACCACCCTATCTCTCACGGTCACTATAAGCATCAACATAAAAAACCATCGCCCAATCTCTCACGGTCACCACCACCATATCTCTCACGCTCAATACGAGCAACAACAACATCCAAAAGCCACTACCTTTCTCTCACGGTCACCATGAGCAACAACATCCAAAAGCCACCACCCTATCACTGACGGTCACCATAAGCAACAACATCCAAAAGCCACTACCCTTCTCACGCTCAATATGAACAACAACAACATCCAAAAGCCACCACCCTATCTCTCACGGTCACCATGAGCAACAACATCCAAAAGCCACCACCCTATCTCTCACGGTCACCATAAGCAACAACATCCAAAAGCGACCACCCTATCTCTCACGCTCAATATGAGCAACAACAACATCCAAAAGCCACCACCCTATCTCTCACGGTCACCATAAGCAACAACATCCAAAAGCCACTGTTGCGTGCATATTTTGACGCACATATTACAAAAATCGATATGGCTATTTAATATGGAAAAGATATAGACATTCATTCATTTGTGTATGAAAATGCTGTCTATGGTAAAGCGAGATAACTCATGATTGATTTACACTTTTGATCATAGGAGTAATCGTTCTTGATATTGATTCGGCGCATGGATATGACACCCATGTCCGTACTTATTTGTTAGGGCCAGAAAATATATTAATTTGCTTATTATGTTTATGGCCTGAATTCATATGTATTACATATTATTAGTACAAGTAGAATCAATCCTGTATTGTATATTTTTGATGGGTAGGCAGGACTATATTCTGTTATGCCGCTCTAGCGGAAGTAGGAGTTGTCTTGACAAGTCGTGATGAGTTCCGAGGTACTGTTTACAATGGCGGTTACGCATTTTTCCAGGGCTGGTGCATTCTTCAATAAAAATGATTTATGAAGTGGTTTTCTTCTGTAGGAGATTGTGTCTCTACTAGAGTTGATGTTAGAGACTCTCCTAATGTACGGTACCAGGTATGATTCGGACTCCAGGTAATTCCAGACCCTATTTTTGATGATCTCATGTCGGTTAGACCTAGCTGGAATTTTGTGCTTCACAACGCTAGGGTCTCGTTTGTATCGACGAAGATGACGGGCTTCCATATAGCAGTTAGGTCTACGTGAAGTAACTGGATTACTGTAGAACTGTTTGGAGGAACTTTAAGAAATTATTCTTATATATTTCAAATTAACTTTGGCTTAGATATACCCTCCTGTGAGTGAGTGACAACTCAGGAAGGCGGCCATGTTACATTCCTGTCATCGTATTTTTGAATCACTGTCCAAAGAACGGGGCATGTATCTTACTATTCGGACAGTGGCAAGGAGATCTCAATTTTGATAGAAACCCCTTCCATGGTTTCATATATGATATAAACTATGAACATAAAGCAACTTTAGTTACTTACCGATCCGCCTTCACTGACGCGCTTAGTCAGATAGGGGATGCGGCCATTATGTATCATGACATTGGAAGCTATTGATGTACTACCCATTATTTATGAACGTGTCATGACTTGTGATCTGCTATGTATGCCTGCAAATTGATGTGTCAACCTGTACCCATGATTTACTCGTGATGTCCCAGTGTGTGCGTCTAAATAAACTGTGTAAACAAAGATTCCAGCAGTCTGCATTGGTGCCTTGTAGACACAAGTGTATGAGTGATTAGATTGGTCAGAACACGAACAGTACACCATTCGCGTTAATCACACTCTACACTTCTACTCCATATCTACACCATCCTGCGTCGGTTGAATTGACCAAGTTTAGGGCCTGCTTCCCATGGAGCCTTAGAGGGAAACTACTGCTTACAGCTGCCTTTGCCTTCCCTAACTCAGGACTAGGGTGAGTTACCCATTTACAGCTGGGTAGACTGGAGCATGCCTGATCTCCAATACTCTGTACACTACAATGGACATATACAGTAGTGACACCACAAACAACATGTTACAGTGATTGATAGTGGAGCTTTACAGAACAATATACACAGCACTTTACAGTGTGAGAGAACTTTACAGCCACTCACAGAGCCACCAAGGCGCATTAGGATCCAAAGGTACAGAGTTGTCCAGATTACTTTTGAGATCAGCATAAGGGTCAGGTAACGCGTGCCTGCGTAAGGGATCTTCGTAGCAAGGATCACTACTTCTGCCTGTTAGGAAAGGAGGAATACGGACTGCATCACTGCTTGCAATGTTTGTGTCACTACGTCTGCCTGCGTAGAAAGGAAGACTATGTTTGTGTCAGTATGTCTGTCTGTACAGAAAAGAAGACTATGTTTGTGGCACTACATCTGTCTGTACAGACAGGAAGACTATGTTTGTGGCACTACATATGTCTGTACAGAAAGGAAGACTATGTTTGTGTCAGTTTGTCTGTCTGTACAGAAAGAAAGACTATGTTTGTGGCACTACATCTGTCTGTACAGAAAGGAAGACTATGTTTGTGTCAGTTTGTCTGTCTGTACAGAAAGGAAGACTATGTTTGTGGCACTACATCTGTCTGTACAGAAAGGAAGACTATGTTTGTGGCACTACATCTGTCTGTACAGAAAGGAAGACTATGTTTGTGGCACTACATCTGTCTGTACAGAAAGGAAGACTATGTTTGTGGCACTACATCTGTCTGTACAGAAAGGAAGACTATGTTTGTGTCAGTTTGTCTGTCTGTACAGAAAGGAAGACTATGTTTGTGGCACTACATCTGTCTGTACAGAAAGAAAGACTATGTTTGTGTCAGTATGTCTGTCTGTACAGAAAGGAAGACTATGTTTGTGGCACTACGTCTGTCTGTACAGAAAGGACGACTATGTTTGTGGCACTACGTTTGTCTGTACAGAAAGGAAGACTATGTTTGTGGCACTACATCTGTCTGTACAGAAAGGAAGACTATGTTTGTGTCAGTTTGTCTGTCTGTACAGAAAGGAAGACTATGTTTGTGTCAGTATGTCTGTCTGTAAAGAAAGAAAGACTATGTTTGTGGCACTACATCTGTCTGTACAGAAAGGAAGACTATGTTTGTGTCAGTTTGTCTGTCTGTACAGAAAGGAAGACTATGTTTGTGGCACTACATCTGTCTGTACAGAAAGGAAGACTATGTTTGTGGCACTACATCTGTCTGTACAGAAAGGAAGACTATGTTTGTGGCACTACATCTGTCTGTACAGAAAGGAAGACTATGTTTGTGGCACTACATCTGTCTGTACAGAAAGGAAGACTATGTTTGTGTCAGTTTGTCTGTCTGTACAGAAAGGAAGACTATGTTTGTGGCACGACATCTGTCTGTACAGAAAGAAAGACTATGTTTGTGTCAGTATGTCTGTCTGTACAGAAAGGAAGACTATGTTTGTGTCAGTTTGTCTGTCTGTACAGAAAGGAAGACTATGTTTGTGGCACTACATCTGTTTGTACAGAAAGGAAGACTGTGTTTGTGTCAGTTTGTCTGTCTGTACAGAAAGGAAGACTTTGTCTGTGGCACTACGTCTGTCTGTACAGAAAGGAAGACTATGTTTGTGTCAGTTTGTCTGTCTGTACAGAAAGGAAGACTATGTTTGTGGCACTACATCTGTCTGTACAAAAAGAAAGACTATGTTTGTGTCAGTATGTCTGTCTGTACAGAAAGGAAGACTATGTTTGTGGCACTACATCTGTCTGTACAGAAAGGAAGACTATGTTTGTGTAAGTTTGTCTGTCTGTACAGAAAGGAAGACTATGTTTGTGTCAGTATGTCTGTCTGTACAGAAAAGAAGACTATGTTTGTGGCACTACATCTGTCTGTACAGAAAGGAAGACTATGTTTGTGTCAGTTTGTCTGTCTGTACAGAAAAGAAGACTATGTTTGTGGCACTACATCTGTCTGTACAGAAAGGAAGACTATGTTTGTGGCACTACATCTGTCTGTACAGAAAGGAAGACTATGTTTGTGGCACTACATCTGTCTGTACAGAGAGGAAGACTATGTTTGTGGCACTACATCTGTCTGTACAGAAAGTACATCTGTTCAAAGCAGTGGCGTCGCTAAGGAATTTTTGGACTGGGCTACTAGAGCGGGAGACGCCTATTCGGGGCTCAATATTGAAACCCCTTCCCCAAGATAATCCATGTTATTAAAAAACATTATAAATGAATGCATTATAAATATGGTTTAGAAGGTGAATAAACATCATTCAAAAATAGTATGGGTTGAATTACAGTTTACTGAGCAGTCGGCCATCTTTTCGCAAACAGAATTCGGGTTTAGAAATCCCCCTTGAAAGTTTGGAAGTGAGGAGGTAGTAACAGCACGACTATCCTAGAAGGAAATGCATATTGGCTCCATTAAATATATATATTTGGGTTCCTTAGGACTTGCTGACAAATAATATGTTAAACGTTACGCAAATAGTCTAGGAATTACCAAATTATAGCCAAAAGAAATAGTGAGGGATGTCAGACAACACCAAATTCAGAATCGCTCAGTGGCAGATTTTCACCCCCACCATTGTACGGGAAATGGGTCTCCATGTTAACTCCGATTTGATTGGAGCGCAACAAATGTAAGGCTAAACACGATTAGTCGGGCTATAAATACTATCTTTCGTTGTCAGGGGAAACGGGAGTAGGAGTACTTTTTTTTTCAAACGATTGGGTAAACATGGCATGATTGGTTAGACTTGCCAATATAGTCAATTAGAGGCGTCAGGTCAGCACCACATTTGCAAATAAACTTACTACAGAATCAGTGCGTTGAGCACCAGTGCATATTTTTATAAATAAAAGCCTGGGACATCGGCAGATCGAAATTGTGCTATATAATCAGTGCCAGTCAACGTAATTCTGTGTTATTTCCATGAATTGTGGTAAGCTTGAAATATTTGATATCTTTTAATGAAAATTGAATGTAAATTGATAATTTATGTCTGTATATATGTGTGGTTCAGTAGCGAACATGAGGTACAGCCTATATAATGCTCCAGCCTGAACAGAAGGTGTCGGAGGAAAGTAAAAACTACATGGAATTGCCAAACAGTACACTGACACCTAGCTTATTGACTAGAAAGAAATAATGCTGGAATTGCAGAGGCGTAGTAACCATTAGGGAGGAAAATACTGGTGAAAATTGTTTCAGATGAAGATAGCAGTTGGCCTACCGCTCTGAACTCAGTGTTTGTTATGTATTGTGCTCAGTGTAGAACTAGAGTATAAATTAGTTCTGAAGTAGGAGGTACAACCTTCTTGTTTCAGGGGCTGTGGTCCTAAAGTTATTAAGCAGCACCTGGTCAGAGCTTTGCTGAATCCAGAGGCGGACAGCATACTCCTTGGTCCATATAGCAAACAGTGAGGTGTCTCCAGAACACAGGGGAGCAATCGAGCAGAGGAGTCTTTTCCTGCCGCCATCACGAAAGTTAAGGCTATGTGGCCAGCGGAGCTCAACATTATGTATCCCCCCCCCCATCTTAAACGGACATTGTATAAAAATAAGAGGGGAAATTAATTGTTTTAATGCCAGGAACTGAGAACATCTCCAATACTAGTTCCAACAGAAACAAACTATTGAAGTCATGATGACAAATACCAACATAGCTTGAAAAAAACAAAACCAGTATTACCTCATATTACCACTACACAACTGACACACATAGGATACGATTATTAAAATATGTCACTACAAGATTCATATTGATAAATTCTGTACATATAACTTGTAATTAAAATTGATTGTGATTCCTGGTTCACTTTGTATTTGAATCAGGACACATATATATTAATGAAAAGTACGTAATACATATTGATATTTGAAAATTTACCAGTGACTCATTCAAGATAGTCTTATAGAATGTTACATGTGTGTGAGTGTCACAGTGTTGTCACGTGTGGTGGAATAAATTAAATTGTTTATCTGTCTGTTGTTGTTGTGACTTACACTTCATCATATACATACCCTAGACATTCAACGTAGTCATCACTATATTCCAGAATAATTCTGACTGAGGTATAAATATGTGGTAGCAAGTAAGGTCATCTATATTACACTACCCTTATTAGATATAGATACCTTCACAGCTGATCTCAGTCAGTACACTAAGTCCCCTATAAATATTTATATTATCCCACTTTACCACATATATTGGGGTCTCGCTCTCGGGATTTTGAATCTTTCCCTATTAAAAATATTGGGGGTAATTCACTTCAGGGAATAATAAGAATTAAAAAGTATCCTTGGGTGAAAATAAATAAGGTTGAGCTCTCAGTGCCTGTAGTGTCCTTAGATAATTATTGAAAGATTGAATTGTTTACATTTATATGTTAGACAATGGCCGACTTGGCAAAATTTCGATCTGCTGCTGTACAGACTGCGAAAGAGTTAGGAATGGACGGGCAAATTATGATTGCTTATGTCACTGCTGAATGTGACAAATATATTGAACGGGAAGAAAGAAGATTAGAAAAAGAGGCCGAAAGAAAGTTAGAGGCTGAAAAGGAAATTAAGAAGATACAATTTGAGGCTGAGGCTGAGACTAAGAGGTTGCAGATTGAGGCTGAGGCTAAGAGGTTGCAGATTGAGGCTGAGGCTAAGAGGTTGCAGGTTGAGGCTGACAAAGAGGCTAAAGCATTGGAGGCAGAAAGAGAAGACAAAAGATTAGCTGCAGAAAGGGAAGCCGAGGAAAGAAGACAGGCTGCAGAAAGGGAAGACAAGCGATTAGCTGCAGAAAGGGAAGCAGAAGATAAAAGATTACAAAGGGAACATGAGTTACGACTAAGGGAGTTTGAGTTTCAAGGCCATGCTCCTGAAAATGGTGCCAGTCCCTTTACCTCTGATGCCACTGCTAGCCAAGGAGCCTCAACCTCAGCTATGAATTTTCATTTAGATCATTTCGTTGAGAAAGACGATGATATTGAGAGCTATCTAAATAGATATGAACTATTAGCTACCACATATGGGTTAGAGAGAGAAAGGTGGAGCTTAAAGTTATCTCAAGGACTTCGTGGGGCAGCTTATGAAGTTTTTTGCAAAAATGAGCAGAGGTGATCAGGAAAATTATGACATGCTAAAGCAGGCTCTTTTGTTAAGATATGAAAAGAACGCAGAATTTTATAGGAAAAAATTTAGGAATGCTAAACTACTGTCAGGTGAAACCTATCACCAGTTCTCTGCACGAATAGAGACATACTTGGAGAAATGGACTTCTCTGGGGAAAACCCAAGATCTTAAGGAAATGATCCTTATAGAACAATTAAGAGAGTCCATGGCTCCAGACATGAGAAAGTTTCTCATGGAACAAGGTGCAGAGAGGCTGGGTGAGTTGCTAAATGTTGCTGAAAGGTATCAAGCAGCTCAAGCAGAGGTAACAGGTAATAAGAAGAAACAGGAGGATAATTTTAGGGCACCACAGAACTTTAATAAATTTGATCCTAGGGATCAAAACAAAGGTAAGCACCAGTTTGATAGGCCACGGTATGACAATAAAAATAAAATCCCACAATTCGATGAAAGGAAATATGATGAAAGAAAATCTTTCAACCAAGGGAAAAGGTGGTGTAAGAATTGTCAGATGGACAATCATGACACTGACCGTTGCAGAAGGAAACCTGTGTATATGGCCACCCTTCAGGTCAGGTCGACCTCAAGACAGGAGGAGGATATTATGTTAGATACCACTCCAGAAGAGATGAGGAAGGCACAGGCTGGGGATAAGACCCTCAAGCCTTGTTTCAGGAAATTGTCAACTTGTCATAATACAACTCCAGGCAAGGGAGATTTTTATATGAAAAACAAGTTGATGTATAGGAAGACTGGAGCTAGATCCAAAGGTCAGGGACAGCTGGTACTTCCTAAAAGATATAGGGCAGAATTAATAAGGAGCCTACATGTGAAACCAGATGGGGACCATGAAAAAATAGGTACCATCATCCAAAAGGTGGCTCACAATTATTATTGGCCCAAGGCAAGATGGGACATTGAGAATTTTGTAGAAAGGTGTAGCATAGCACATGAGGGAACACCCACAAGTGGGAACATTGATCAGGACCTGGACACGCCAAGGGGCAAAATTAGGCCTGATAATAAAAGGAAAAATAAATTTGATAAAGTGGACCAAAGGGAATGGGAAGCCCCTTTTCACGGACAAGCTTCACTTAACTGTTTTACAATGGCCACTATGCGGAGAGTGCAAAAAGATGTCTTACCCCAGGATAAGCCGAAAATCCCTCAATCGGACTTAAACAAACTGGAGGAAGAAGATGTAGAGAGGAAATCTCTCATCAAGAATTTTAAGTGGGGAGAAAGCCCCAAAAGGAAAATTGGTAGCGGTCGTTTTGTGCATGATAATTCTGGGAAGAAAAATCATCACTACAGAGCTTCGGGTGGAAAGGACCTGGCATGTGCCAGGAGAAATAAGTTTCCGAATTTAAAAGTCCATATGTAGCTCTGTTAAGAACGTGGACGGACGAAAAGGCAGAGGAAAATATTACATCCTCATACCAATATGTGAATGAGCTGACCACTCGTTTAAAAACTGGCTGGAAACTTGCCAATGAAAATTTGAAACAAGCCAGGAAGAAACATGCTGCCTATTATAACAGGAAGGCGAAAGACAGAGATTTGGCTGTGGGAGAGAAGGTACTGCTTCTTCTCCCCGGGAGTCAGAATAAGTTACAAATTGGATGGCAAGGTCCATATACAGTTCTAGAGAAGATGTCTAGAACAAATTATAAGATAGATAAGAAGGGGAAAGAAAAAAATCTATCATGTGAATCTCCTGAAGAAATATTTGGAAAGAGAACATCAGGAAGAGACACACTTGTTGACCTTGTCTATCGCCATGGAGATGAAAAAGGAACCACTTTCATCATTTGAATATCCATTACACCCCTGTGAGACAGCGGCACAGGTGAAAATCAGTACACATTTAACGAAAACTCAGAAAGAGAGAGTGCAACAGGTTCTAGATACTCATACAGAGGTGTTAACAGACCGACCTGGGCATAAAAACTTATTGGAATATGATATGAAACTGATAGACCCCACACCTGTCTGTATGAAACCATATTCGATTCCTTTTGCTAAGGAGAAAGCTTTGAAGGAAGAGATAGACTATTTGTTGAAGGAAGGAATTATTTCACACAGTGAATCTTCGTATAGTTCCGGTGTTGTACTCTTAAGGAAGCCCTCTGGAGAACATAGACTCTGTATAGATTACAGGAGACTGAATGCTATTACAGAAGGACAGGTGGATCCATTGCCGGATACAAATCAGTTGTTTGCCAGACTAAATAAAGCTAAATATTTCTCAAAAGTGGATCTGAGTAAAGGCTACTAGCAGATTCCAGTAAAACCTGAGATCAGACAAAATTGTTAGATGGAAACAATTCGGAGGAACGTAATGAATCCCTGAGTGCCTCTTTGATTGAGGATATTCCGAATGTTTCATACAGGCTAATAAGAAGATTATGGGATCCCCTACGAAAACTCTGCTATCACCAGGTATATGTTATCTCCTCATAACGTACATTTTGAGGAAAATCTAATGTTCTCTGGACATGTCATTGCGCAGACTCAGAGAAGAGAAATGGTGAATACGGGTTGTGAAGCAGCATTAAGACAAGCAGTCACACTTGCGGCTGTTCAGTAACATAACCGAAAAATATTATTGGTTGTAGAGGTCTGAGGCAGATTTCATGAGCAGTGCATACTCTGAATGGACCCAACTACATAAAACCATGATAGCACAACAGCAGAGTAAAGTCAAGTTGACTTACATTTATCTATGTGTATATAGAATAAAGGACTGACATAAGATGTCTGTTTTAAGAGGGGAGATGTCGTGAAATATTCTAATCCACATATATAAATTAAAACGTAAATGTAAAGCCTAACAAATAAATTTAATAAAAGGAAAGAAGAATGGTAAAGAACAGTGCTGTCACAATGACTGTACGCGAAATCCCCCTTGTTTTCTCCTGCGTCTGCAAATTGTAACGTTTCACGTTGATAGTAAAGGCCTTCTGCAGCATAACCCAACAGCGTTTCCCCAACACAATAAAATGTGTACTCCATTTCTAAGAAAAACCTTGAGATACGCAAAATGACCTATATTTAAAAATCCATTCATGTCATTTTATACACTATGTTACCAAAAACGAAAGACAGATGGACTAAAGATAGAAAGAAGGGAGGGCTGACAGCAGGGACACATGCAACACTAAACACGCGTCGCGCGATACACAATTGCTGCCATCACGCGTGTAAGGCCACTAGCACTAACTTTCTTTCAAATCGACAGTGATAAAAAACACTACCCATACCAGAGTTAGGTTTTAAAATCCTGAAAAATTCTTATTAGGAAATATGACATTATACTGGTTTACGTTTGAAAACATGACAGTACCCAGACACCCTAAAGTTTGGAAGTGAGGAGGTAGTAACAGCACGACTATCCTAGAAGGAAATGCATATTGGCTCCATTAAATATATATATTTGGGTTCCTTAGGACTTGCTGACAAATAATATGTTAAACGTTACGCAAATAGTCTAGGAATTACCAAATTATAGCCAAAAGAAATAGTGAGGGATGTCAGACAACACCAAATTCAGAATCGCTCAGTGGCAGATTTTCACCCCCACCATTGTACGGGAAATGGGTCTCCATGTTAACTCCGATTTGATTGGAGCGCAACAAATGTAAGGCTAAACACGATTAGTCGGGCTATAAATACTATCTTTCGTTGTCAGGGGAAACGGGAGTAGGAGTACTTTTTTTTTCAAACGATTGGGTAAACATGGCATGATTGGTTAGACTTGCCAATATAGTCAATTAGAGGCGTCAGGTCAGCACCACATTTGCAAATAAACTTACTACAGAATCAGTGCGTTGAGCACCAGTGCATATTTTATAAATAAAAGCCTGGGACATCGGCAGATCGAAATTGTGCTATATAATCAGTGCCAGTCAACGTAATTCTGTGTTATTTCCATGAATTGTGGTAAGCTTGAAATATTTGATATCTTTTAATGAAAATTGAATGTAAATTGATAATTTATGTCTGTATATATGTGTGGTTCAGTAGCGAACATGAGGTACAGCCTATATAATGCTCCAGCCTGAACAGAAGGTGTCGGAGGAAAGTAAAACTACATGGAATTGCCAAACAGTACACTGACACCTAGCTTATTGACTAGAAAGAAATAATGCTGGAATTGCAGAGGCGTAGTAACCATTAGGGAGGAAAATACTGGTGAAAATTGTTTCAGATGAAGATAGCAGTTGGCCTACCGCTCTGAACTCAGTGTTTGTTATGTATTGTGCTCAGTGTAGAACTAGAGTATAAATTAGTTCTGAAGTAGGAGGTACAACCTTCTTGTTTCAGGGGCTGTGGTCCTAAAGTTATTAAGCAGCACCTGGTCAGAGCTTTGCTGAATCCAGAGGCGGACAGCATACTCCTTGGTCCATATAGCAAACAGTGAGGTGTCTCCAGAACACAGGGGAGCAATCGAGCAGAGGAGTCTTTTCCTGCCGCCATCACGAAAGTTAAGGCTATGTGGCCAGCGGAGCTCAACATTATGTACCCCCATCTTAAACGGACATTGTATAAAAATAAGAGGGGAAATTAATTGTTTTAATGCCAGGAACTGAGAACATCTCCAATACTAGTTCCAACAGAAACAAACTATTGAAGTCATGATGACAAATACCAACATAGCTTGAAAAAAACAAAACCAGTATTACCTCATATTACCACTACACAACTGACACACATAGGATACGATTATTAAAATATGTCACTACAAGATTCATATTGATAAATTCTGTACATATAACTTGTAATTAAAATTGATTGTGATTCCTGGTTCACTTTGTATTTGAATCAGGACACATATATATTAATGAAAAGTACGTAATACATATTGATATTTGAAAATTTACCAGTGACTCATTCAAGATAGTCTTATAGAATGTTACATGTGTGTGAGTGTCACAGTGTTGTCACGTGTGGTGGAATAAATTAAATTGTTTATCTGTCTGTTGTTGTTGTGACTTACACTTCATCATATACATACCCTAGACATTCAACGTAGTCATCACTATATTCCAGAATAATTCTGACTGAGGTATAAATATGTGGTAGCAAGTAAGGTCATCTATATTACACTACCCTTATTAGATATAGATACCTTCACAGCTGATCTCAGTCAGTACACTAAGTCCCCTATAAATATTTATATTATCCCACTTTACCACAATGCTAAACCCTTAACTGCGTTCCCTTAAAGAAAAAAAAACGTTTAATAGCACTCTACTTGCTACACTATCACTAACCTTACCCCTAAGCCTGTTTGCGACAAGTTCAGCTACCGCACTGTAAACTGTAATTCAACCCAAGTATGCAGTGTTGTCGACTCGAGTCAATCGAGTCGGACTTAAGTCACCACAGCGACGCGACTCGAACCGACTTGTGATTTCGTAACTGGCGACTCAACTCGACTCGAGACTTGCCAATTTTGTTGAAACGACTCGCGATCCACACTCATAATGCACTCTTTATTAATTAGAACCCAAAAAAAGCTCTTGTGTTAAGCGATATCACCCAAACATTACAAGCATTCCATTGTGTAAACACATTTTACTTCATATTATCAGACAATATTGGACACTGTTGCTAGAAAAACGTCTCGAGACACAGCTACCGTCAGGATAATAATATTCTTGGCTATGTAAACCTCAGAAATGAGGTATCTGAGGAAGGTGGTTGAAGTAACAAGAAGAGACATGGTCCGCAACCAGACGATACGCCAAGGCCAAAACACCCAACCCCTGCAGACCCAAGTAGAACAGTCCCAACTAAGATGGTTTGGCCATGTCTGCAGAATGGGAGAAGATCGGCTACCCCGACAAGTATGGGAACAAAGAGCCAGGGATCCAAACCTCCAGGACGACCCAAAGTCTGCTGGGAGGACAACATTAGACGATCTTTGAAGGACGAGGACTAGAATGGAACCAGGCCAGGAGGAAGACAGCCGATAGAATAGTATGGCGCTCTCTCTTATAAACCTCTACACCTCACGGTAGAAGAGGAACGAATAAGTAAGTAAGGCTATGTAAACATTACCATCACGCCTTAGGGGGAAATATACCGCGCGCATTAAATGGCAGGAAAAGATTAGAGCATGTGTCCTTAACCTGTAAATTTGCGGTTTAATTCTTATCAAGTGTGTTATTCCATCCATTCCGTTGTAGGCTGGGGGGAGGGGAGGTATGTTTGAGACGATAATATTTCTAAAATGTAATAATGTAAAATAACTTTGGTCAAATAAAAAGTCATAAATAAAATAGTACATGTAAAAAAAATATATATTAATATTGTTCTGTCTTATTTATAGTGATCGATGTGATTGTTCCATAAAGCGCGACTGTAGCTTACTTACTTACTTACTTAGTGGTTCCCCTTCTACCGTGAGGTGTAGAGGTTTGGAAGAGAGAGCGCCAGACTATCCTATCGGCTGTCTTCCTTCTGGCCTGGTTCCATTCTAGTCCTCGGTCCTTCAAAGATTGTCTAATGTTGTCCTCCCAGAGGACTCTGGGTCGTCCTCGGGGTCTGGATCCTTGGCTCTTTGTTTCCCATGCTTGTCGTGGTATCCGATCTGTAGCTATAAACAATAATAGGTCTAAAAAGAGGCTCGACTCGGGACTTTAAGCCAGTGTTAGGGACTTGCGACTCGACTTGAGACTTGTACTAAGAGACCTGAGACTCGATTTGAGACTCGTCAGGACAGACTAGACGACAACTCTGCAAGTATGTAATCTAATGTTTACACACACACACACATACACATCTGTCCGAGTCACCCAGCTGAAGCTCGGAAGCCCTCCCTTGAACAGCGCCACTGGTTCAGAAGCGTACATCAAGAACAAGAGTAATATCTTGATATCATTTGTCTTTAAATCTGCCACAAGTTTACTTACCATAGGTGCTGTACTTGGGATTATCATGCGATCTTTTACTCACAGCTTGCAGCATTTTTCCATTGCGGACCGGCTGACGTCCTCGATCAGTAACGCTGCCGGATCGACCGTTATGGTCATTGGATCTACTAGAACTTTTGCTTACTGTAGCAGAATTTCGACTTTTACATGCAGGAGCGCCCGTCATTTTAGACGCAGCACAATTACCGATATTTGGCAAAGGTTTTAATTTACAGTCAATTGCGACAGGGGTAGATCTGCATGACTTCTTTTGTCGGGACTTCGTAAACATGGAGCATAGATAGCAGACGTGACTTAAAGTCAACAATTACAGACCTACACTATGCGAAGTTGTCGTGAAACCCACATCTTACTGTCGATATATGTTTACTGCAACAGTTAGCGAGGAAGAAAGAAGATAGCTTTTTCGTGGCTTTGGTCGATCCACATTTCTGAAAAGCCATGGGCTCTTAACATTGAGAAACAAGATTACTTCGTGTACTTCCGTAACGTTGATGTGTGACGTAATACGCTTTTTTGTGTGCGATAATTAAGGGGGATAATGCTTATCACCAGTACACTATACAAGAGCAAATGAAGAGGTGGACGGAATATTTTGAGGACCTTTTCAATAGAATAGCTCCACGTCCCCCCCCCCCCCCACCCCCTCCCCCCCCCCCCCCCCCCCATTTTCCCAGACATCCAGCCAGCAGAAGAAGAGCTACAAATTAACTGTGAAAGACCAACGAAGGAAGAAATAAAGAAAGCCATAAAGCTTCTAAGAGATGGAAAAGCGGCTGGACCAGATGGCATTCCAGCAGAGGCCATCAAAGCAGATATCGACACGGCTACGTAAAGTCTGGGAAAAGGAAGAGATACCAGAGAAATAATGTTACTATCAGTGCCAGGAAAAGTATTAAACAGGATTATCCTCGAGATATTAAAAGAGTCTATAGATAAGAAACTGAGAAATGAACAAGCAGGTTTTCGACAAAACAGATCATGTACAGACCAGATAGCCACTTTGAGAATAATAGTTGAACAAAGTCTGGAATGGAATTCACCACTATACATCGGATTTGTGGACTACGTGAACTAAAGGTTCCCAGTGGAGCATAGGCGTTCAATAAATTCATACTAATACTTCCTGTCGTGTGCCACCCTTTTAAAATCTGGTAATTTTTTAAACAATAAATATCCCGTTAAACCTTTGATTGGGTTATAATTATGATATATATTGTAGTTAATTCTTCTTCTTCTTCTTCGTACACTCTCAGACGTCCACTTGAATGTTCTCAAAGAAAGCAGCAGTCAGTTTGAGGCTATTTGAATCCCCGTAAAGCTTTTCCACGAAAGGAGCTGGCGTCGGCCATATGCACTTTCTCTGTACCACATATAAGGGGCAACTTTGAAGCAGATGTTCAGCAGTCATTTTATCAGTGCCACAGTTACACTGATCGGTAGTTTGTATCTTTAGCTTGTTGAATAGATGGTATCTCAATCTGTTGTGGCCAGTGCGGAGTCTGAAGATTACCACTTGTCAAGTGCTTGCTGGGTGTACACATTGACAAATATGTATTACATACACATGGAGCGACAAACATGGCTCGTGTTTCACAGCTAATTGTTAATTCACTAAACTCCAACACGTAGATACGATATCCGACGACTTTATGTCACAAACTTGAGTATAACACAATAACACAGGCAGACTGCCGCTTTGGCCATAAATCATCACATAAGAAAAGCACAATATATGATGTGCATAATTAGAACAGCATCTCATGGAAAGAATTTCACAATATCTTAATATATTTCCTATTTTCCTTCAACCATTTCGCCTTCACTCTCCACGTAATCTCTCCTCGCTCTCATCTCTGTCTCGAATGACCTTTTTACCCATGACCCTTTTCACACCTGACCAGTCTTCCCCACCACTTCGTTCACAACAACTCAGCCATGCCCGTGAACTCGACATTAGCGCTTACGGCTACTAATGCATTCATGCCCGCAAGCAAACTTAACATTCACTCACTTCAACTCACAACTTACATAAACATATCTAGTTCCCACCGGAGCATGAGTACTGACATTCATTCTATAAACCGTTCGTGACATCCACCCCTCCCTCTCCAAGTGAAAAACATAGTTTTTCACTGGATGGGTGGTAGATATCAGGAAACCAACCATCCAAAACCTCTGATTACATATGTGGGCAAAATCTATAGCATCAGTGTGAAAATATGCCATCTACAAATAATCAATAATAACATTCTGAACAACACAAAAATCAAATAAAAAAAATTACAATAGAACCGAGTTGCTAGAAAAATACAACAGCAACCATATGGCAAAAATCATGCATCTCTAATTACCCAACAAATTCAAGGTGATAAACATTACACCAATTTCACCAAATTCTACTATACCGGAGAATATCTATTCTATAACCCTGTACTGGATACACAACATATGATAAGAACTTAGCTTATACAAAAATCATGCAGAATACAGTTGACAAAACATTACTCATGTACAAGTATCAAATACTACATAGAAATGGTGGTTAAAAAAACACACCCATTTACTACAAGCAAGTGTTCATAATCTGGATAATGAATCTGCAAGGACATTCAATTTACCCTGAATAGGAAAAACAGTGAAGTTGTACTGTTGTAACAACAACGACCACCTTGTTAAGCGTGAATTTGGTGACCTAGATGACTTAAGAAAAGTAAATGGACAATGGTCCGTTTCCAGCACAAAATGAGATCCTAACAAATACCTAGAGAGTTTGGAAACAGCCCAAATAATAGCTAAACACTCTCTCTCTCTCTCTATAGTGGCATATCGCGTTTCAGCCGGAAGCAACTTTCTGCTGACATACATGACAGGATGTAGAAACCCATCATGTTCTTGCATAAGAGACGCACCAATGCCCACTGCAGAAGCATCAGTCCTCAGTACAAAGGGCTTAGCCAAGTCTGGCAGTAGAAGAATGGGCTCGCTGGAGAATACAGCCTTGATGTTCCTCAGTGCTCTATCACACTCTTCAGTCCAGACCACTCTGTTTGGCGTGCCCTTTTTAGTGAGTGATGTTAGAGCTGATGACAATGAAGAGAACCTGGGGATAAATTTATGATAAAAATTTATCAGACCGAGTAAACTACGTACTTGTTTCTTTGTTTTTGGAGGTTGCAAATTCAAAATTCTTCCAACTGTTTGATCAACTGGTTTTAAAACACCCTGTCCTACCACATACCCCAGAAATGTTAACTCCTGAAACCCCACCTTAATCTTACTGGGTCTTGCTGTAAGGTGATGCACCCGAAGGCATGATAACAGTGACTTCAATCCCTCTACATGTTCATCCCACGTGTCATGAAACAAACAGATGTCATCAATATATGTGATAACATCCTTCTGTCCCCTCAAAAGCATTCTCATCATTCTCACAAATGTTGCAGGGGCATTCACCAGTCCAAAGCACATATAATTAAACTGGAAAAGACCCTGAGGGGTACAAAATGCTGTAAGTGGCCTAGCGCCTTCTGCTAAGGGAATTTGCCAATACCCCCTCGATAAGTCTAGTTTGGTAAAATACTTTGCCCCCGCTATTTGGGATAGGAGGACCTCTTGGTTGGGCATAGGTTCCGCATCTATCACTGTGACACTATTCAAGCGGCGGAAGTCTATACATATCCGTAGGGATTTATCCTTCTTCCGCACGATGACCATGGGAAATGAGTATGATGATTCAGATGGGGAGATAACACCTAAGCGTAACATATCATTCACTTCTTTTTCAACAGCAGAAGTATAATGTAGTGGAATAGGATATGGTCTCACCCGGATGGGCTCTCCATAGGTCAGTTTAATATCATGCTCAACTAAATCAGTTCTTCCAGGAATATCTGTGAGCACATCTTGAAATTCGCACAGCAGTGACTTCACCTGTTTCCTCTGATGCTGTGGTAGAGATGCAGAGACCTCTACATCTCCCCATGATTCTGAAGCAACCAATGGCAATAGTGGGATCTGGAGATTGACCTCCTCACCTTTGTCTCCATCTTCCTCGATGACTGCTGCACTAGCTACAGTAACTGTACTATCAAGAACAGCGCTCACAACTGGTTCCAGTTCAGTTGGACGTACTACATATGGTTTTAGCATATTAATATGGAAAATCTTCTCCTTCCCTCGGACTAATATCAGATAATCCACATCAGTAATCTGTTTCTTTACTTGAAATGGACCTTGCCAGCTCACTAGCAGGTGATTTTCTTTGGTAGGTAGCAACAACCATACCTCGCTGCCAGGACTGAGGGATACAAGTTTGCTATTCCTATTGGCGTATGCTCTATACCTTGCACCCGATGTCTGTAATGCCTCACGTGCTATCGAACACGATGTAATTATGCGTTCTCGCAAGTCAATGACATACTCATAACTTGACTTGACGCTATCATCAGCATAATTCCCGGTCAGCAAGTCTCTCAAAATTTTCATTGGACCCCGAGGATTTGCGCCAAATACTAGCTCAAACGGTGAGAATCCTGTGCTCTCTTGTGGCATCTCCCTGTATGCAAACAAAACTCCCGGTAGGTATCTATCCCACAACTGTGGAAAATCTCCTGTCACCTTACCTAGCATTCTTTTCAGTGTTCCATTGAACCGCTCGCAGACCCCGTTGCTCTGAGGATGATACGGGGTGGTGAACACTTGGGCTATGTCTAACAGTTTAGATATGTGTTTCATCTCTTCTGAAATGAATTGCCGGCCCCTGTCAGACAAAATCTCTTCAGGAAATCATAATCTGCTAAATAAGCTCATTAGAGCCTCTGCTATATCCTTTGATGTGATGGATTTCATTGGCAATGCTTCCGGCCACATCGTACATAGATCAACTAATGTTAGAATAAATCTATACCCCCGATCAGACATAACTGGAAGGGGCCCAATAATGTCTATTGCAACCTTCTGAAAAGGGCGAAATGCCAAATCTGTTGCTACTAACGGTGCCTTGGGAGTCCTTCCTTTCTGGCTTGTCTTCTGACACACTTTACACGACCGACAGTAAACCTTCACATCCTTATTGTATCCACGCCAGTAAAACTGGGACAACACTCTACAGCGAGTTCTTGCAATACCCATGTGACCCGCAAAAGGGATGTCATGTGCTGTCCTTAACACTGTATTCTTCAGTTCCACTGGAATAACCACTTGTGTAATGACTGAATGTTGCTCTGCAAAGCATCTGATTAGAATGGAGTTCCTAACCTCAAACCAGTACCGAGCAGACTTGGTATGCCGTATGTTCTTGGACTCCGCCCACTGAAACAAAGGCAGAAGTGAAATGTCTTTCCTCTGCATGTCTACAAAATCCGATGCTGTAATTCCAGCAACCGTAGGCACCCAAGGGATATTATTGGGTTGCGATATCATAATATTTGCATCCTCAGCCTTAGTCTGAGCCCTCGTCATTACTGCGTTAGCAACCAAATCATGCCCATTTTCCCACTCCTCAATATCCTGACTGGTGCAATCATGAACCCCATTAACATTTCCAATAATGAGATCAGCGATGGGAGAATCAAGGACGCATACTCGAACTCTACCCGACAAGAAAGGGGTGTCGATCTGCACAATCGCCAATGGATAGTACTCGACCTTACCACCAAATGTAATGCATTTTGCCATCTTTCCAATATAATACGTATCCTTAATAAATGTCTTCCTAATGCCAATGGTTGTACAGCCCGTGTCCCTCAAAACAGATACAGGTTTATTCTCCACAAAACCCTTATGTAAAGTTAAGGTGCCATTCCCATCAACTGATGAAAGGCAAGGCAAAGTATGGCCACATATTAAAATAGGCTTGCCATCAGGCTCGAACAATGGTCTGCACCCCTCACACTCCTCGCTATTAAATGTATTAAGTACAGTAGCTGAATTTGCATGCTCAGTGTTTTCCTTTGGGCTCTCTTTTCGACTGTTTCTTTTCTCATTACAATTGGGGCAGTGGGAATCCGTCTCTTGGCGCTTGTACGGGCTTCTCTTTGGACTGCCATTATACTTTTTCTTTGGGCTGGCATATGGACTTCTTTGTGGGTTGAAGGGACACCTCTCTGGGTCCCTCCCACATTGATAAGATAGATGACGCCTTGAGCCACACTTATAACAACCCCTTCTACTGTAGCCTGACCCAAAAGAAGGGTACTGTCTCTTAGGAGAATATCTTCTGTCCACGTTCCATCTTCTATTTCCACCATCTTTACCAACATATCTGTCTAAGCTGCGGGCTTGAGGATGTATGTATGGCTTCTTTTCAGTTTTGTCTTGAGCCACACAAGCTGGAAAGGTCTCAGCAGCTGTCTGCTTGTGAATCGGCTTCCCCGGGTGCGCATTGACATACTGCTGCCCTAGCTCTGACATAATATTTATATCTTTTGGCTTTCGCTCTTGTAGAAAAGCCACTAACTCTGGATTGCAAGACGATAGAACCTTGTCCTGTAGCATAAGGTCGGTTAGCCCATCAAAATCCTTCACAATACCTGATAGTTCAATCCACCTATTGAACAGCAACTTGATTTCAGCAATAAACTCACTAAAGTCATTGCTTGTTGTAGGAATAGCCTCCTTAAATCTTTCACGGTACCCTTGAGCTGTCAGTCTAAATCTTCGAAGAAGTGTCTCTTTCACTGTGTCATAATTCATGCGATCCTCTACTGGCAATGCAAAGACACATTGTAAACTTCTTCCGGTGAGCAGATTATTGAGCAGACTTGGCCAATCTTCTTTCTTAACCTTCCAAGATACTGCTTCTTGTTGAAACCTTTCTACATACACGTCCATCATATCGACGCCCTCAACAAAGGATGGGAGTCGCAGCTTGAAAGGACAAGTAGACTCCTTAGTAGCTGGTCTAGAACTCGCAGCCTCAAGTTCCAGTTTCTTCAAAGTAATTTCTTTATCCGCTTGAATTTCAGCTTTCCTTGTCTCTTCCTTCTTTGCTTCTACCTCGATTTCAGCTTTCCTTGTTTCTTCTTTCTTTGCTTCTCTTTCAGCCTCAATTTCAGCTTTCCTTGTTTCTTCTTTCTTTGCTTCTCTTTCAGCCTCAATTTCAGCTTTCCTTGTTTCTTCTTTCTTTGCTTCTCTTTCAGCTTTCCTTGTTTCTTCCTTCTTTGCTTCCCTGTCAGCCTCAATTTCTAACTTCCTAAGATCTCTTTCCTCATTGCGTATCCTCCGTTCCTCAGCATCCGCAAATTTAGTCTCAGCCCGGACGAGCCCCCAAAATTGTCAAGTGCTTGCTGTGTGTACACATTGACAAATATGTATTACATACACATGGAGCGACAAACATGGCTCGTGTTTCACAGCTAATTGTTAATTCACTAAACTCCAACACGTAGATACGATATCCGACGACTTTATGTCACAAACTTGAGTATAACACAATAACACAGGCAGACTGCCGCTTTGGCCATAAATCATCACATAAGAAAAGCACAATATATGATGTGCATAATTAGAACAGCATCTCATGGAAAGAATTTCACAATATCTTAATATATTTCCTATTTTCCTTCAACCATTTCGCCTTCACTCTCCGCGTAATCTCTCCTCGCTCTCATCTCTGTCTCGAATGACCTTTTTACCCATGACCCTTTTCACACCTGACCAGTCTTCCCCACCACTTCGTTCACAACAACTCAGCCATGCCCGTGAACTCGACATTAGCGCTTACGGCTACTAATGCATTCATGCCCGCAAGCAAACTTAACATTCACTCACTTCAACTCACAACTTACATAAACATATCTAGTTCCCACCGGAGCATGAGTACTGACATTTATTCTATAAACCGTTCGTGACACCACTCGTTCTCTTCTGTGGAGCTGGTAGTAAGCATCATTCTGTGTGTGCCCTGGATGTTCAACATTCCATTTGTTTCTGTATCTGATTCTGATAAAACTCTTTGCCTCCTCAAAAGTTATGCTTGCATCAGGCTGAGGTAGATGTGAACCTTCTTTTGCCATTCTGTCAGCCTCTTCATTGCCGGTGATGTTACAGTGAGATGGGATCCATTGGATCACAACTCTTTTGAATCGTTGACAAAGTTTGTGGAGCACTATTCTGAGATCATCCAGGTCTGTATTATTTTGGCTTTTCAACGCTGCAATTACTGACTGTGCATCAGTAAAGACAGCAACTTGTCTCTCCGCGCTTTCTTCTGTCAATATAACTTCTGCTGCAGTTTTCAAGATTAATTCAAGATACTAATTGTGACCTGATATCAAAATATGGTATCATCTCCTCATGCCACTCAATTAAAACAGAGTAAATCAAAAATATATTTTGCATAAGAATATTAGCAGAAAAATATACAGAGGTCCAAAAAAGTATGTACATGTGCTTCATTGACTATAAGAAGGCTTTTGACAGAGTTCATCATGAGAAAATAATTGAATGCCTCGAAGACATACGTATTGATGGAAAAGATATAAGAATACTCAGTACGGGAACTTTTATTGGGAGCAAACTGTCACAGTAAGATCTGGAAGGAATTATTCACCATACATAGACATAAAAAGAGGTGTCAGACAAGGTTGTGTGCTGTCCCGCTGCCTATATAATGTATACACCGAAAACATTTTCAAACAGATACAGGAAATACCAGGACTGAACATCAGTGGAAGGTCAATAAACAACCTAAGATATGCAGAGGATACCGTGTTGTTAGCCGAAAGCGAACAGGAGTTACAAAAACTAGGGAAGCAAGTGAACAGTATAAGTCATGAATATGGACTCGACATTAATATTGAGAAAACAAAAACTATGATAATTAGCAAAACAGACGATAAACCCACATTAAAGATAAGCGTAAATGGGAAAATCCTGGAACAAGTCAAGAGCTACGTTTATCTTGGTCGTATTTTTTTCGTACGCCCGCTATTACTCGAGGCGAAATCTCAGGTTAGTATGTCTAACCAGAGACTGATTTTACGTGAGTATCCCTTTTTTCTTGCACAGAGACAGGCGTCCCTCACCATTCAGGCAGACACTCGCCGATTTCGGAGGTACCCATTAGAGCTGGGTCGGCTCAGGAGCCGCCTGTCCCTGGTCGACGACACACCTTCAAATGTCTCGCCAGGGCTCGTTAATCCAGTCTAAATCCCGGTGGACGAAAAATCTTCAAATGTCCTCGCCCGAATTTGATCCTGGGTCACCCGGTCGCCAGCGCAGTTTGATAACCACTACGCTAGCGCGGCTCCCTCTTGGTCATATAATAACAGAAGATGGCAGATGTGAAACAGAAATCAAGAAGAGAATAGGACTGGCCAAAGCTACATTCAACAACATGAAACAAATACTGACATCTAAACAGTTATCTCACAAATTAAAACTGAGAATCATAAAGTGTTATATATGTTCTGCATTACTGCATGGTGTAAAAACCTAGACGATGAATAAGCTTTTGGTAAAAAGAATTGAGGCTCTTGAAATGTGGATATATAGAAGAATGGGGCGTATCTCACGGAAAGAGAAGAAAACAAATAAGGAGGTCCTAGAAAATCTAGGTATGAAAAGAGAACTAATGAGGGAGATCAAAGTTCGGCAGCTAAAATACTTTGGCCACATTAAAAGGATAGGATGAAATTCAGCCGTCCCTGAATTGACGGATGATAACAAGAGTACCCTTGAATAGCATCGAGGCCCCTGAATTTGTGTGTAGTTAAATCGCAACATGTTTCCCGCGTTGAATTCTACCACGCGTGCAAATTAGTATTCATCATTTCCACGTGGATTTTTCCCCACGTTGGATAAATAGTATGTAAACAGCTATCATGAGGATCCAGGAGTATCGCTTTGTCTTTAATTTTAGTTTAGCCACGCCTACGGGTTATCTATAGAGCTATGAGCATCAAGCATTTTCTAGTTCTTTTTCTGCCACCCCTTCAAGAAGGCGTTGCCAAGAGGAGACGGCAAGCGGTCAGTATCAAAAGACTGTGGTGGTCCCAGAAGAACGAAGCGGTTTTTCACACCTACGGTTTACACGTTCAAATTTCTGCCGGACCGAGAGATACAGGGGGGAAATGTTGGTTGTTGTGGATAATAAACTATTTGTTTGTATGTTAGTTGGTTATTGCACCCTACACTCTACATTCATAACCCTAGACACTACACAAAGTCATTTTAATAATAATATAAATTAATTTTGAATGAGATCAAAAGGATGGTAGCGGAAAGGTACTCTGGAAAGTTTACAATACTATTTGTTAAATTCAGAGACCTTCATAGCTGATCTCATTTAATACAATAATAATACATAACAACAATTCATAACATCAAAACCCACCACACAGGACAAAAGGGCATGGCCAGTTAGTACTGCCATATTGTTACAGGGACAAGGCTATAGAACTAGCACATGTTGTACCAGACGTTGGACATATGAAAATCTGTGCCACCTGTCAAAGGACATCTGTGAATAATTATTGGCCAGGTATTGCTGAAGACATAGCTCAGTTTGTGACTGCCTATGCCAAATGTGGCAAGGTGATCTCCACACATGGGGAAAATCAACAGGACCTAGAAACGCATTGGGGCGGACGTAGGCCTGAAAATAAAAATACAAAGGTAGACACAGTGGATAGGACAACCCCTTCTCACAACCAGTCTTCCAATAAACCAGTTACCATGGCAACTCTCCTTATTGTACAGACAGGGGACACAACCCATCCCATACCGACACAAATTTGTTCGGAAAACCAGGAACTGGCTATAAGTAGAAATGTGGTTAGTAGGCCACCTTTGATAACGAAACGACGGGAATCCCCAAGAAAATAGGTAGTGGGCGATTGGTTTGTGCGAACCAATTGACTGATGCAAAGCCAACTCCACTATACAGCTATTAAATTAGCATTAGAAAGGGCTCCGGCAACAGTGGTAGTTGGCCGGCCAATATACACGGTCCATTAGAAGTATTGACACGGACATGGACTAAAATTATATTATATAGCAAATGCTAAAGGGAGAATTGATTTCTTGGTGCTGGAAAATTCATTTCCCCATATGAATCATATTATCGTGCCAGTGAAGTTTAGCTGAGGAAACCCCTTGGTGAAAATAGACTCTGTCTGGATTGCAGGAAATTGAAGGATATAACAGAGTCGCAAGTGAATCTAAGTAAAGGGTATTACCAGATTCCCGTCAAGCCTGAAATCAGACTGTTACTGGACTCCAGCACTTCGGAGGGGCACTATGAGTTCAATATGTTGCCTTTTGGGTTGAAGAATACTCCGAGTGTTTTCTCTAGGATGATGAGGAAACCCAGCTATCACCAATTTCATGGATGATATCCTCATAACTACGGAACTTTTGAGGAACATCTAACACCTCTGAACATGTTATTGGACAGACTCAGAGAGGTGAAAAGGTGCATAGTTGTTGATAATCAGCAATTAGACAGGCAGCAGTACCTGTGCTGTTTATTTACACAATAGGTGGTGATTATCCCTGGATCTCAGATGTTGGGGCAGATTTCTTAAGTAGGCACCCCCACCTGTAGGAAACCAGGAGAGTGGGAAGGCAGAGTGAACCCCATATTGGGAGAAAGTCGTGATTGTGAATCCAGGCAGGAATCTTCAACAGAGGGTTTACGCTTTTGAATGGGGAGGCTATTGTCGTGAAGTTGGTCTGTTTTCACAACACGTCCTTCTGTGTACTCTGACGAAACTGCGCGCCATACTTTATGATAACTGCTTGATACACGGACCAATCAGAACGTACCGGTATGCCATGTTTACTACAGCATTATACAGTCAAAATGGCCAGGCCTGATCTGTGCATCCTAATGGAAGACGACATTTAATTACAGCCTTAATAAAGAAGTACAGCATGACAGAGGTTAGTAATTCTATAATAGCAATGTTACTTTAGAGGTAGGTGTAAAAACGTTCACGAAAAGTAGTATATTAAGAGATAAATCTCTAGTGGAATGCATCGAAGCCTTGGGCAAGCCCATAATTTCGCTGTTTAAAGTATGCCTAGAATAAAATGCACTTAAGAATGCAAAAGACTGGTAGTTAGGAAGATGTAGAATAATACAGGGTGTGCTTTAAGCTTTAGATGAATAAAATCGCTCCAGGAATAACGTAGATAAATAAAATCTTAGTTTTCCTGATTTGCACACATTGCAGATTTTACATACATTTTGGGTACACAAAATAATAGTTGAGCAGGAAAAACCCTCTGACGTCCTTTCTCAAACTATAAACAGACCGTAGTTCTAACAGAAATAGGCCAGTCATATTTTGAAATACAGCGAGCGCTAAAAGTGTTAGTGAATAGTGCCTTGCCTTCTGTACTTGAGAGCAGACCATAACAACCATTAACAGCTCGACTGTATGTGCCTGAGGGTAAGACAGAATCTATATATGTATATAAATATATGTAGTTTAAATAATTAATTCATTTGTGCGTTAGGAAGTGTGTAGAATGTGTTAGAAAACTACGGTGTGTTGCTAGCGGACTTACAAGCCTGTGTATAATTCTGGAGGCAAAAGCCAGCCTTGTAAAATATTCAAAATAATTGAGAATGATGGCAAAAGTGTGTCTGAAGGTTTAGAAAAGCATTTAAAGAATTATTTCTTGATGGAATGGCACACATACCAGGAATGTAAGGAAGGATGAAAGCGATGATTGTTTTACTGGATTGTTTAAGCTATTACTTAGTAGTTTTTACCAGACTTAATCATTGTAGGGAGGCGGATCATGGACACATGACTATAAATAAGGATTTAGAAGAAAATTATATTCACAGTGAACTGAATTTGGTTGTTACTGCTATACTATGTCCTGTGCATCTGCTAGCACACTGTCTGAAACTGTCTATCATCCCCACCTGTGTAATAGTGGGATAGTGATGGAAAATATAGGGGTTGCATCTAATTCGTTTCAGGTTTTATCCTGTCAACCCAACTATGTATACAAGAGTCAACCACTACTGAGGTTACTACTGGTGCAAATGCCTTTTAGATTCAGAAGGCCAGACATCAAGTTCTTACCACCTGGAGGAAGTGCAGTAATTTTTCTCACCCAGGATCAGAGTGAACCATCTTCATTGTCACAGATAAGTTGCTAAACAAGACAACTGTGTAGCCTATCAAAGTCACATCACGCTTAAAGAAAACATTTGTTAATGATGACCCTTGTTTGGGCATAATTAAAGCCAGTGTATACAACCAGTCATTAACTGTGATAGTGGATGAGTATTACAAGATAAATCTTATATAACCAAAGAGAGACAAACCAAGCAAGAACATTCTCCACATTTAGAGACATTTTAATTGGATGGAAGACTTTTCTAATATTTTATTTATTTAATGTTGTAATTGAATATGATTTCATTGAACGCTTTTCAAGCAGAAAAGATACCCTGTAAAAAATAAATTGTAAATATTTACCAGCAGACTTACTTAATTATTTAAGTTGAGTTCAAGTTCTTGTTGGTAGATAATTTTAGTTAATACCCCTAGCAGAGTCAATAATAATAATAATAATATAATCATTGGAGGATCTTGAGAGGGAGCAAATGGGGATCTAGGAACATATAATATCATCAGACCTAGAAACTTATACAGCTTGATCCTACCTTTAATGTCGATACACCCTTATCCTTTTCAGAAAAGGGGATATTTCTCATAGATGACGAGAATAGACAACACAATCTAGTTAGTTTTGTGCCCACATCTGTCTGTCTCATTTGGTCATATACGGGCAGGAAAAATTTACGAGTGTGCTTGACTGAGTAAACCTTTCTAGATTTATAGTCTACCAGAGACGCTAACTTCGGCCACCGGCCATCGCATGTTCCCACCGATGTACGGCGTATAACTTAATCATGAGTAAGACACATGTTATTCTAGAGTCTACATCAGAGACAACAAACGCGAGAAAGTTTCCTAGATAAGACATAATATTATTCAATATGTAATTGCGGCGCTCAAGGGCTACAACTAAAATCTCAGAACGAAGGTGAGTTTTGTCTCCCTTGGATCGGAGATAAAAGTGGGTACTCAGATCAAAAAGGGTTGTCTCGTGATCAAACCAGTTACGAGCTACCAGCTTTCTCCCCAGTCAGACAAACACCAGGTGCAGCTTAGGTAATATTATCGTAAGCTGACCACTACTGGCTAAGTGGGAATTTATAACGAAGGCCAGAAGGAAATCAAAGCCGCTGGGTGGGGTCTGAGAAGGGAATAATGGGCTACGTAGGTAAAATCCAGAAGAAAAGAAACCGAAAGTGCAAAAAATCGAGGAAACCAGAACATTAAAAGAGTAAGAAAAGTGGGATGAGTTGGGAAAATAAAATTATTAGTCACTCTGTGACATATTACCTCAACGTTTAAAGTTCGTGGATCATGGACTAATGGACAATAATTTAATTTTTTCATATACGTCCCTTATATGTCCTGGGAAAAATCCTATACTCATAAACCAATTTCGTATCCAAACTACTGGTCTCTGTCCGCTTGGCTACGAGTTCATCTTTCTTCCCTCTGTCTAGTAGTCGCTCGGCAAGTGGGAGTTTGCAAGGCCACTCGGCCGTGACGTATTTCCTTCCCCTGCGAACCTGGCTTTGTTTACATAGTTCGCTCTGCCTGTTTATCATCCGGATAAGTATCCGTAAACTTTGTGAGTTAAGGTGCCACCGTAACTCACTGACCACTGCATAGGTAATCAACCTGTTACGTACAGTGAAATCCTTGCTCGACGCGGGGTGTTTACGTTTCACAGGCTTGTACCTAACTGACCTGAGATAACGGCGACCTACCGGAATTTTCAGCGCTCGAGTAACCCGGGTCGGCAATTGAAACAGTTTGCTCGCCGAAGAAACGCTCGCGCATTTCTTTTTCTTAATCTCCACACCTACTCCCCTGCTTCGGTGGGAGGATTGATTAATCTTCAGACCTGTACCGTCTAAAGGCGGGTCTGGAACTTTCCGTGCCTTGCCACTCGCAATTCTGGCTTGGCCAACGAAAATGATCGAGTTGCTCTGTAGTGGCCTGGCGCAGGCGACTACGTTGCTGTACATCAGTGGGGTTGAGACCGCTGGTATATTGCGATTAAGATGAGAGATCTCTGATGCATCTAGCATAGAGTCTCCGACCACATTCTGGGGTTCTACTGAATCATAACAGATCTCAGTAGCTTCTATCTTTGGAGAAAGATAGGTATTATCTGCTACTTGCAGAATTTGTTGATTCACTTTTCCCCTACCAACATGAAGTGAGCCAGAGATGTCAACAATAGCTCCTTGCAATATCGTAAGGCAGCTTTTCTCACTGTCTTCTGCCCTGAGAAGTATGTGAGATTCAAGTGGAGTCCCAGGGATTCCTCCGCCTGAAACCCTGTTTCTACCAAAAATGTCAACTTTGCCCTCCCATGAGGGAGTTAATGGCGTCAGTTGCAATTTGTCCTGCATTGCGAGATTTACTTCCTGGGTTACAGGCTCCGCAGTCTGCAAGCAAAGAACTGGATGGTTTAAGATCCCGTGTGATCGCGAAGTGCCCGAGATAAAGCTCTCGGTGTCTTTTTCCAAAGTTCCTTGGAACAAATTGGAAACTTTAACCCTTTTAACAGGTGCCTCATTCTTGCACCTTAGCAGCTCAGGATGATGAGAGGGGCGGCACCTCCTTCCTCTGATCGTTGAGTTGGGAGGATACGCCTCTGCATATGGTTTTTGGCTGTCCCGCCGGGGAACTTTCGAAATTTGACGTGATAGGGTTCGGCTCCCTGTTCTCGACGTCACGTGTCGGTTAGGTGGTGCTCGATCTAGAACATGAGAGGTTAGGGTTTTCCGATTGGCAGACGGTAACTATCCGACTTATAATGCTTGTTAGCACCTCTCCCACTTTTGTACAGTTTCCACGCCTGGGATCATTTCGTACTCTTTCCAGGGGGTTTAGGGCTGATGTCCCGATATAAATTATTTCCTTGTTTGGACTTCGGATCCAGGTCCAAAGGAAAGTCAATTTTCTGGAGTTGGAGCGCAGTTTTAGCACACATGTTATCTTTCAGGGGCGCAAGGTTTACAGGGGCGTTGTCCGATAAGGGCGCAATAGCGGGGGAACTAGAGTGACTACAGTTAGTATCTGTTTTTATCCTCCGGATTTGGCTTTCCAGTTCATTCATTCTGATTTGGTGTAGCCTGTCCCGTTCTTGTCTAGCTATCTTTCATTTCTTGTCCCTTTCTTGTCGCTCCATCTCCCATGTCTTGTCCTGTTCTTGTAGCTGCTTTTCCCATTCTTGTCTTTCTGTTTCCCATTTCTTGTCCCTTTCTTGTCACTCCATTTCCCATTGCTTGTCCTGTACCATCGCTTTCGTGTCCTGCTCCATCGCTTCTTCTACATACTTTCGGATGGATGCTTCGCTCTCCCCATCCTTTTTACAGGGCCATGCCAAGATTAAACGGTTGCCAAATAAGTCGTCTACTTCGTATTGCCTCTGCATGCTCACTGCATATTCTAGAAAGGACTGAATTTCGCTATCATCGTACTCCATGTATATAGCTACCTCAAGTGCAATCCTATGCACTTTAGCTAGATCGGCCATTATATCAGGGTGAGCAAACACTATGCAAGATAAAACCTAGAGATCTTAGTTATCTATTCCATTAGGTGCTGATTAACTTCCTTGTGAATTAACACTCAATAATCAATAAAATCTAGGCTAGCATGGGAAACTTTAATTCGAGAAGTTTCTAGATATTCTGATTGCGACAAGCAAAACCCCAAAACTCCCAAAAAAATTCTAAGTGAAGTAAAACTTATTATCATCATTCCACCCCACTTCTGTCAGTACTTTGCTATTGAGAGGATTGGTTACTATCATATGACTGAACACCCTCCCTTGGTACATAGGCAAGCTAGTAAACTGACTATCTGAAGCTTCTTATCCCAGATTAAAGAGCTACTACCTGGACAAATATTTAACCCCAAAAAAGGTTTTCTGACTTTAACAACAATAGTCGTCAGCCTTTTAAACCAAAAACTCAGCAGTGATACCAGTAACCTTAACCAGCTGTGACATGTGTAAAATGAACAATAATTGTAACTTGTGATTTATGATTGCTGTGGGAAAAAAGCGCTGTTCAGACTTCTTCCAAAAGAAAAAAGTCGATTTGTCTAGGGGATAGAAATTCCTATAATCTGCATACCACTAAACTCAAAGAATCAAAATAGAATCTTGTGAGAGATTCGTACCGGATTGAGTCCTCATCTGTCGTGGTTGAGTTAAGGTTGTTAGAGTATTTGTCGAGTCAGACAATTGTAGTGAAATCGACAATACTAGTGAACTGACAAAATTATAGACAACACACAGATAATGTGTAACATAGGGTGAACTTGAGACAAACCTGGAAGAGGATTCATTAAAGATATCTTTCTTTCCAAGCTTCAACACACAAATAGTCTTAAGAACCACCCGCTCTCTATCTCTTTTCTCTGGTCAGAGACAATAGTAAGAGCTTCTATATTAAGTATGGATGAAGGGTCGTGAACAGCGCGTTAATAAATGAGTAAAATTTATTAAAGGTTCTTGAAAGAAGAAAACATATGAAAATAAGTATATCAGCACAACAACATATGAAAGGCATCAATATTCACATCAAGTTAACAAATATCCAATTTAAACACCAACGAACAAACAATCCCTCAACACAAAGCCCTCGTGTAGAACACCGAGAAATAAATGAACAGAGTTACAATCCTTCCGCTTTTGTGGGACCAACTTCAATAACTCCAGTTAGTGTCTTTATATGTATACCCTCCTATAGGTGATGAATTACACTATAAATCTACTGTAGGCGCTATTCATGCACCGACGGTCATACACTAATCACGAGATAGGCTGTAGATTACTCGGCTATATTCGGCTGACTGCTAATACGTGCGGAAGTTTTGAATGACCAGAAACACACACAAGACGAGGTCAATTTAGGACAAAACGGTACACTGCGCTATTATCCAGTGTTTGTGTGTTCTTGCTGTGTAGATGATGTACAGTCAAACAATGTTTTTCATCACGGGCAATGGAGGACGAGGGGGGCTGGCGGGGGCACGAGGGTGGGGGGACGGTCAGTAAATGGTCTAACGGGGGGGGACGGGGGGGGTCGAGGGGGAAAGTTTCAACGTGTTTCGTTGTAACAAGGGGGGGGGGGGGGCGGCGGGGGGGGGGCCGTGTGGACGGTTTGTCTGGGGGGGGCGGGGTGTCACGGGTGTTTTAGGGTAGGGGGTTTGTGGGGGTGGGGGGACAGGGGACAATATGGGTGGTGGGAGTGAGAGGTGGTTGGTGGGTTGTTGTATTGTTTGGTGAGTTGTGTTTTGGTAATTGTTAGGGTCGTTGAATCTGATTTAACGGGGTCATTATCACCAGCAACCCCCATTTGGGGGGCGTGGTGTACTAAGCAATTGGACAGTAGGGACAGCATATACAATGATTGAGTCAGATGCATATCATATTAGTTCAATGGTTGAGTGCTCTAAAATGGTAGTCAGTGCAAACAACCCTTCTCCTATTCCTTTCCTATAAAACAGCCAGGAGATAACCAGATGGTAATGAGATTCAAGTTACACTCTCCTTAATTTGACTTAAGGCAAGACAGACACGTCTGGCCGAAGTTAAATAAATGGGTGTCGTGGGGGAAAAATATGGGTCATAGATAACAAAGGTTTTCCAAGCCTAGTTTCATTTAACAAAAAGTAGCCAAGTAATGGTCCCTTGGTACATGTGAGTCTTGGGGGAAAAATAATATCGTGACTGTGCGCCTTAGGGGGAGGTGGGAAGACGGAGGCTTATGAAATCATGAAGTGCTTTCACGACCCCAAAATCGATAGAAGTTAGTGGTTGTGTGGTAATTTTACTTGACCAAGGATCCCAACTCCACACAAAGAAAGCGCCTAAACCACCCAACACCGCAACGCCATTAAATTAATATATTAATACCTTTATTCACTTTAAATTAAGATTCTTTTGTATTGTCAGCTTCATATATAGCACTCCAATTGGACCATATGACATCTTACGTTGAAACAAGCCCGCAACTTCTGATGGGAAACACGTAAGGGTAGATCATCTCGTCAAAAAAACGAATATCCATTAAGAGGACTACACATCCCTCCACAGAATACAAAAAAAGAATAGCGGAAGATCCCCTCCAAAGCAAAGGGGCAAACTTACATAGATTGTCGTAGTTTATAATCACCCATTCTTTCAAATCGCTCACCCCCTACTAGTGGTGTGGCGGAAACCGATCGACCAAACAACAAGACAAGTTCATACGTTGAGTCCAGCGCAAAAATTCTGGGTGGTTTATGTAATATGACACAATTTAGTGATTTGGGATTGTAAAAAGTGAGACCCTAAGTGGTGTACAGTAGACAGTCCAAATGCTGAGTATAAAGATGACCAAGAGCTTCAGAGATTACTCTCAAGTAACACTGTCAATCGATAACCCCACGAGCGTGGAAAAATAATTACAATAGAAGAAATTGAAAGGACAAGTGAGTGCTGATTACCGAGATAGTGTGTAAAACTATAAAATTCCAATGCATGTAGGGGGGTTTTTTGCCCCTTTGCGTTATAATAGAAAACAGATATTGAGAAAAAACGTACTTGTTGCACATTGAGAGAAATTTATCACGCAACATATCACCACCTCCTCCCGATAAAAAAAAAATGTGGAACATATTTTTTTTTTTTTTAAATATCAGAGAGCATGCGATAAGCGGCTCAAAACGCACGAATTATGCGCTGATAATTAATTAAATTACCATAAACAATAGGGCTAAGTGTAAATGGAGAGTGTCTGGTGAGAGGGATATACCTCAAGACAACATTGAAAAATAAATATGTCCTAGGTCCTAAAAAATATTCACATCGGGGAGGTGTCACCAACACACATCACGTTAGCATGTAAACACAATATACGTATGCAAGTTACTATAATCATCATTAAACAGCATACTCTAATATATTGTCTTTAAAAAATGGATGTACAAATCTGATAGGAAAATTTAAATAGTACATTCTTTGACATGTAATGACATAAGTACATAGTAAAGTTAAACTACATGACGATCCAGGACATATGCTCTGGTATTCCGAGGGTAAGTACACAATCTAGAACTCGTAAAGTAAGTCCTCAGCTCAACAATGACATTCTGAGAAAGTACAAGCAATATAATGCTAATTAATAACTAATATGCTTCATAAGGTACAATACATTATTAATAATTGTGGCTGTTTAGTAAACTAACGGCCCTTATATTAACTACTCAGTCCTCCTCTATCATCTTAAAAAAAACGAACAGAAGAAGATGACAACAAAGCACGATAGTGTGTACATATAAAGTAAGTACAGATGTGCTAATCTATTGTAGAAATATAGGTGTGTTATGACTCTGTAATATATGGAAATATAGGACAGAATTATTAGTTGGAGTCATGTGGGCATCTAGACAAAATGTCAGCCATCACATTATCCGCACCACGGATAGCTCGTACCGTGAAGTGAAAAGGTTGAAGAGCTATAGCATATCGAGTGGATCTCGAACTCTTCAAATTATTAGTCTGAATAGCTGTAAGAGCTTTCTGATCAGTCTCTAGAATGAAATGTGCGCCCAGGAGGAATCTTTGTAGCTTTAGAATTGACCAAACCATCGCTAACAACTCACGGTCTAAAACCGAGTAGTTCCTCTCTGCCGCATTTAGTTTTCTAGAAATGTACATAACAGGATGCAGAGTATTTGCATATTCTTGCATCAGTGCTGCTCCAATCCCAGTGGATGAAGCATCACTCCGAAGAACAAAAGTCCTATCAAGAGTAGGTAATCTTAAGATGGGAGGAGAAGAAAATATATTCTTGATTTGGTCTAGTGAAGATTGGCATTCTTCAGACCAACGGACCAGATTAGGCGAACCTTTCTTCAACAATGTTGATAGAGGTGCCATGATCGAAGATAAATTTGGAATAAATCTCCCATAAAATTGAATTAAACCTAAGAGACTCCTAACTTGTTTCTTCGTTTTAGGAACAGAGATGTTCAGTATTTTGGAAGTATTGTGTGGTCTTCTGTCTTCAAGAGACCATGACCAACACGATGACCCAGGAAAGAGATTTCACCAAAACCAACAAAAAAGCTTTAGAAGGTTTTGCTGTCAAATTATTTCTCACGTAGAGTGGACAGTAAGTCATATAACCCTACCCTAGTGATCTTCCCAGTATATCTATCACTGAAGAGACAGATGTGTAAGTATCATCTAGGAGACAGATGTCATCTAAGGTATGCATGAGATCACTGTGAGACCCTCCAGACAGGATGTGTACGAAGTATGCGATGACACGAATCACTAAGAGCCATTGTGACAGCATCATGCTGTAAACGAAAACGAAAGTGGCAGGGGCGTTTCATGAGACCAAAAAGGCATAACACATTCCATTGAAAAATAGACCCCTAGGTGTAGAAAAAAAAAGTAAGAGGTTTTGGGCATGGCTTCTGCTAATGCTCTGCTAAAGGCACTTGCCAATAACCTTTAGAGGAACAAGTCAAGTTTAGTGAAGAAATCTAGAATTAGAAAGTCTAATCAGTAGATCTTCTAACAAAAGGCATCGGTTCAGCGTCGAACTTTTGTGACCTGATTCAATTTGCGATAAATCAACGCAAATTCGTATGTTCTTATCCTTCTTCCGGACAAATAAACCATGGGAAGAAGAAATATGGTGAAGTCGATGGTTCAATTATATTTAATTGAATCATTTCATCCAATTCCTTTTCCACTTGCGACTGAAAAGTGTATAGGAATAGGATACGGCCTAACCCTAATTGGATTATTGTCGGTAAGAATTATGTCATGTTCTATGACATCTGTGTGTCCAGGAATGTCAGTGAGAACATCCTGAAATGTTTGTAACATCGACGAGACTTGTCGATGTTCGTCACCAGAAAGATTAGGAGAAACAGAAACGTTTTTCCAAGATTCCGTGGAATGTAATGGAACCACTGGAAGGGGAAGGTTGACATCAGAGAAGGTAGCTTCCTCATCCTGTAGGACAGACAGGGATGAATAATGACCGTGAGGTGCAGGAGCATCATCCGTTGCCTGGAAAATAGGCAGCAAATAGTCCGGACGTTCGTGAAATTCCGAAAGCATGTTTATGTGGAAAGTTTTATGCTTTCCATCAATATCGACCACATAGTCAACATCGGAAATCCGAGAGACTATTGCATACGGACCTTTCCATGCAATAAGAAGTCTATTTTCCCTACTGGGGGAGTAGGACGAATGCTTTGTCACCTGGACAAAGTTGTCGTAGACATCTATTCTTGTTAGCAAACTGCCTTGCCTTCTCTTTAGCAATTTCTGATGAAGCAGTTGCTAGCTTACATGCCTCAATGATCTTTTGTCTAAGAGCAATGACATACTCATCTCGGGATTGAGTTTCATCACCAAGATCCGCGGCAGTGAGGACATCGTGCAATAAAGACATAGGGCCCCGTGGACGTGCGCCAAAGACAAGTTCGAAGGGAGAAAATCCTGTGTGTTCATTAGGGACTTCTCTCTATAGGCAAAGAGAGCCGCGGGTAAAACCCTGTCCCCAATCTTGAGGATGATCTTCAGTTATCTTACCAAGCAAAGTCTTGAGCGTTCTATTCAGACGCTCAACTAACCCATTAGACATAGGATGGTAGATACTACTGAGAGATCGTTCAATATGTAAGGTAGACATTACCTGTGACATAGTGTCAGATATGAGTTGAGTGCCATGGTCTGACAATATTTTCTCTGGGGAACCCCCCAGCGAGCGAGAAAAATATCAACCAAAGAGCATCTGCGATATCTGTAGTAGATATGCTCTTAAGAGGAATAGCCTCTGGCCAACGTGTGCACATATCGACACATGTAAGGATAAACTGATGTCCTCTGGCCGACTTGACCTTAAAAGGGCCAATAATATCTATGGCCATTTTCTGAAACGGCCGAATAGGAATGTCAGCAGCCTGGATAGGCGCAGCATGTCGTGGTCCTCTAGATTTGACCTCCTGACATACCTTGCATGATCGGCAGTAAATACGAATGTCCTTATTGACAAAAGGCCAAAAGAAAGCCGCAAGGACTCTCGACTTCGTACGGGCAAAACCCATATGTCCAGCACATTGCGAGTCATGAGCATGTTGTAATATTTGGACTCTCATGCTCTTGGGAACAAGAATTTGCGAATGTGCCGACGTAGTCGAATCTTGTACCATACGTACAAGTACGCCGTTTCTCATTGCAATCCAAGATTTTCTATTTGTATCCTGATTCGGATCACCTTTCTTCGCAAGAACGAAGAATTTTTTTTAAAGAAGGATCTTCTTCTTGCAATTTTATGAAAGAGTCACGAGTAATTACTAAGTGACTATCTTGGCTATCAACTTCATTATCACTATTCAGTGAAGTTTCGGGTGTTTGTAGAGCTTGTGCTCTTGTAACTACTGCATTTGTAGCTTGCATGTTATTTATTATCTTCCCAAGCAGCAATCTGCTGTGGGGTACACTCCCTAACTCCGTGAATACGACCAATAATAAGGTCCGCAATAGGATTAGGTAAGAGCAAGCATGCACATCTCCAGTAAAGAAAGGAGTGGCAATGCGAATTACAGCAGTAGGATATTTTTCTAGAGTGCCGCCAAATGTGACACATTTAATAACCCTTCCTGTAGCACAAGATGGATCTACAAGCGATTGTCTAACACCAATAGTGGTGCATCCGGAATCGAAAAGTAGTGAGACCGGAGTATCATTAACAAGACCCTTATGTAGAATTAAAGAACCCCTCCCGTCATGCGCAACAGCAGCAGGAAGAGCGGGAAGTGGGTGACCACATCTCAAAGTAGTTATGGTACCCGGTTCGAATAAAGTACTGCATTGGGGGCATTTGTTTGCTCTCTCAAAGTCAAAAGCAGAACTAGTGACAGCGTCAAAGTTTTTTACTATCAACAACATGATTACAGGCTCCCTCAGTTTCCTGTTGTACAGCATTAGCCTGCTGATATCTCTTTTTTTTGTGTTGAGATCTACCCCGACTATTATTACCTCTGAAGTTATCAGAGTTATTATTATCTCTGCAGTTATTATTGTCTCTATTGTAATTGTTATACTGGTTCGAATTCCAGTTTCCACGATTACTATCATGTTCACATTGATGCGAACATCTATTTGTTTGGTTCTGAGGTCTTCGGCAGGAATAACCTCTATTACCATATCCTCTTTTGAAATGCTTATAATTATTAGGGTGATAGTAACGACCACTATCAGGTTGTCTCCAATTCTTCGAAGAAGAATCACCATGAAATTGATTTCCATGATTTTGACAGAAATTACCGCTACTCTTTCTATCAAAATTTTGTTGGGATCTACGAGCAAAGTTTTGACCATATACGGAGCTGCCGAAGCAACTGGTAAACCTTCTTTCACCTTAGAGTTACCCATGGTTATGTGTGGGTGCGCAGTTACGTATTGGCAACAGAAATCTTCCATTTCTTTTATTGTTTTAGGTTTACGTTCATGAAGGAAAGCAAGGAAAGACTCATTGACAGACGACATGACTTTGTCTCTAAGTATTAAGTCCATAAGTCCTTCATAAGTTTTTTCCGTCTTAGATAGTTCAACCCATCGTGAGAAAGTAATGCGTATTCTTGCAAATAAACTCGGAGAATTCAACTCCATTTTCAGGTAACATGTTTTTTTAAATTGTAGACGATAGCCGTCTTCGTTAAGCTGATATTTCTTTAACAAAGCGGCCCTGACAACCTCATAAATTCTTTCTTGTCAGGTTCATCCACCATATTTAATATACTTAGAGCTTTACCTGTCAGTATCCCTGATAACTGATAAACATATTTTGCTTTGTCTATGTTATGATTCCTCTCATCAGACTCTCTTTGTAAGTCTTTTTTTCTTCAGCTTGAGCCTCTTTTTGAAGTCTTTCATTTTCAGCTCTCTTTTTTCAAGCTTTTTTTTCCTCAGCTTCTTTTTCCCTTTTTTGTTTTTTTCCAGCTTCTTTTTCAAGTCTTTTATTCTCAGCTTCCCCTAGGCTTTTTGCAAGTTTCTTTTGTTCAGCTTCTCAAAGCTAGCAGGTTTCTTACCTTCAGCTTCTGCTTCCCTTTTTTTTGTTTTTCATTTCAGCTGCAGTTGGGAGTTTTCTACCACCTGCATCACTGCAGTTTCTTTTGCACATTTCACAGCTTCTCCATTTGCAGTTTCTTGGTTTCAATCTAACATATGAGTCCAAAAACCTGAAATTATCTTTATCATTTATTTTTCAAGTTGCAAATCCTGCAGAGTATGAAATTTATCACCAGTCTTCCCAAAAAGGCAATTTTGCAATATCGGCCTCTTGCTCAAAAGTGCTCAAATCCATTAGAACATGAATTTTACCCTAAATATAACAGTGCCAATGGTCTCATCGTTGTCTAACCTGAGGAAAATTGATAATTAACTAATTTATTTCAAACCTAAGTGTAACAAGTCTTAATTAAGCACTTGTATATACACATCACCTTATATTATCCCAGTCTCTGTGGGAAACAAGTCTCCAATCAAAGAACTTGTATATGAAATATCATTTTCATTCAAATCTTGAAATTGATCATAAGTGCCATTCTCATTCAATAGTGCACGACACTATTCATCATTCATTTATCATCAGTGTAGTAGTAACAGTGCATTAGCATAGCCCATTAACTAATTACTATAACTGTAAACAATGACTATGTAAACACATGCAGAATGTAAACATTGAAAATGTAAACAATACAAACAATGTAAACAATAACAATGTAAACAATAACAAAGATCAGCAACAATACAAAAACTTTCGCAGAAATCAACTAAAAATAAAGCAGAAATTAATGAAATATCACAAAAAATGTGACGATATCTGCGATAGAATTAAACAAAATACATGACACCACAGTGTATAAACAAAAATGTTGTATGAAACTAAATTATAGACAAGAGTAGGCTAACAAATACAAACAAATCAAAACAAAACTAAAGAATGTGAAATAATAACGAAAACAATATTAAAACATGTCATCACAGCTAACATAAATAGCAACAGAAGTCGCTTAGCAAATTCCAGTATCGGAAATTTGCAAACCTTACAGAAAACGCTCACAATAGACGACCTCTATGACGTGGCATAATCTAACGGAGACACCACCCAACCGAGAACCCGCTGAAATATAAACATATAAATATACAAATAACATATAGACATATAACATATAGAATGAGATGATACACAGAAGACTCAGCAGAAGTATAAGGGCACAGTTTACATACAAACAGGCCACTTAACTTAAAGGCTTCCAATCGTAGAACAGCAGAAAAAACGGATGTCAATCAACGTCCTAAAGAGCGAAGCTCCAACGATGATGGCACATCTGAACTGCTTCCACTGCTAACACGATGGTACAAGAGCTTCTGAAATACTGTGTGTTGAGTTGTTTCGGCACTTGACCTTCTAATCCAAAAGTAAGTTGATGGAAATCGGTACTTGGCCTTCTTCAGAAAACACCCGACCCGTTTCAACCGGCACTTGACCTTCTCAAAAAACGACAGCACTGGAACCTTGACAGCAGCAACTTGCTTGACTTGCGTAAAAGATAACAGCAGTCCGAGTTATCCGGCAACATGTAACAACGCCGGGTACTGTCAAATTCTTGTTTCCGTCAAAAAGTTGAAATTTTGACTTTTACCGGGCAACGCCGAGTACTTTGAAAATTTTGAAGATGTTGACTGTATTGAAGAATGTTAATTTCTTGAAGGATGCTGATGAATTCTTGTTGAAAATGAAGTGGGTAAGGGACCCCGTGTTTGCTAGTACCAGAATCAAACCAGCTTATGGCCACCAAATGATGCGTGATGCCATATGATGATGGATGGTATCCGCATGTCTGGTTTTGTGTAGTGTGTAGATGTGTTCAGTCAAAACAATGTTCATACAACAATAACAGGGCAATCCACATAGGACGTCAGTAAACTCACGACGTAAAAAGTCAATGAGTCTTGAAACAGCCGTTGACGTTTTTCTTCATTATTTATTGTGGACGCCACAGTGACAAAATGGTTACGCAAATATGTAGGCACATCAAACAGTCATTATCACAGCAACATTCAATACAGCAATGGACGGTAGACAGCATTACAATGATGAGTCAGATGCATGTTATATTTCATAGTGCTGTAAATGTAGTCAGGTGAAAAACTCCATCCTTTTCTATAACAGCCAGGAGATAACCAGATGTATGAGATCAGTTCACTCTCCTTAGTTTGACTTCAGCAAGACAGACACGTCTGCCGAAGTATAAATAATGTCCTCAAAAAATATCCTCTAGATAATAAAGGTTTTCCAAACCTAGTTCATTTAACAAAGTAGCAAGTAATGGTCCTTGGTACATGCATCAACCGATGCAGTACAATGCAGCGACATGTGAGCTGGGAAAAAACATCTCGTGACGACGACTTTCGAAGACAGGCTATGAATCGAAATCGCTCACGACCCAAAATCGATAGAGTTAATGAAAATGTTAATTTACCTTGCTTTCATGAAATACACAGAAATATCACGCCTCCCGACATGTGGGAAACACTAGAGGTATTATCTCGAATAAACGAAATATCCATTAAGAGGACTACACATCCCTGACAGAACAAAAAATAGCGGAGATCCCCTCTTCCACGAGGCATCTCTTTCGCCATTCAAATCGCTCACCCCCTACTAGTGGTGGGCGGAAACCGATCGACCAAACAACAAGACAAGTCATGCGCAGTCCAGCGCAAAAATGACCACAGCTCAAAAGTTAACTGCATTCGATACCAAATGCGAGAAGACAAATGCTTACCGAGAAAAGTGACTATAAATTACAAGCAGTTGTTGCCCTTGCGTTATAAAACAGATATTGAAACAAAACGATGTTGCGAGAATTTATCACGCAACAACAACTCATGGTGATAATTGCTTTCAGGAACCGTGAGATCGAGGAGAAAAATGCTACGTTCTTCGCCTGACTGGAATCCTGCGGTAGCAGTGGGGTTATCCTGAAACTGAGACCCAAAAAGAAACGACCTTTACATCAAGCAAACAATAAAATTACAATAACGTTATCATAAACAGTTATGCCCCACTATGGGATTTATAATTATTGTTAATATTGCTAGGACAGTCTCGTGCTGTATTTATCCATGTGAGTCACCCTCCTGTTACTTCCACTCTATCAATTATCAGCAAGCGCCTGCATAGGTTAATATATGTTGTACATACATGTACCTGTCAACAAATGCCCTGACAGCAAAATCTACTCCGTCCTCTTCCAACTCAACATACTGGAAACCTAACCCTGTAGTTCCAGCTGAGTTGATATGCGATTCATCTTACAACATTAAGTGAATTTACATAAAACGTAGCATTAGACAATACATAATAATATGATATGCGCCCCTTGGGGTCGATACACAAAAAGGGAAAAGTAATAACCTCCCACAAATTGAATACATGGAAAATGCAATGTTATTGCTATAATACGTTGTGACTTAAACATAAGATATAATTATATCTCTGGCTGGTGACTGCTTTTTGGATTGCCGTGAAAGTTCTAAACGGGTGTCTAACTACACAAGTAGGCATGTGATAATTCCACACCCAACCACTAGAAGTTTCTCTCAGAAAGTAATAAGGGACTACCTCTTATAATTCCAGTGTTATAGCGCACGCACATCACCGTCCAGTTTTAAGTAAATAACTTACACCACTGACATTTCCTTAAAGTAATGACGCTTTTAGCTTACTCTTAACCCATGGTAAGCACTGAACGGACTATGAGGTTCTTCGCCTAGTAAGTATCTGTTAGCTTAAGTTTACCATTAACCCATTGTAAACAATAACACCTAGGAGACACCTAACTGCTTAAGCACCAGTTAACTAAGGCAGTAGACGGCGCTACATTATCACTGAATTAATTACCGGGGAGAAATCATATAAAATAATTCAAGTCACACTACTATCAGTTATATATAAAAGCTAACATGAATTATATATTACAAAAGATGTCAACTTACACCGAGATGACGAGAATAGGCAACACAATCTAGTTAGTTTTGTGCCCACATCTGCCTGTCTCATTTGGTCATCTAAAGGGCAGGAAAAATTTACGAGCGTGCTTGACTGAGTAAACCTATGTGGATTTATAGTCTACTAGCGACGCTAACTCCGGCCACCTGGCATCGCATGTTCCCACAGATGTACGGCGTATAACGTAATCATGAGTAAGACAAATGTTAGTCTAGAGTCTACATCAGAGACAACAACCGCGAGAAAGTTTCCTAGATAAGACATATTATTCTATGAGCTAATTGCGGCGTTCAGGGGCCAGAACCAAAATCTCAGAACGAAGGTGAGTTTTGTCTCCCTTGGATCAGAGATAAAAGTGGGTACTCAGATCAAAAAGGGTTGTTTCGTGATCAAACCAGTTACGAGCTACCAGCTTTCCCCCCAGTCAGACAAACACCAGGTGCAGCTTAGGTAATATTATCGTAAGCTGACCACTACTGACCAAGTGGGAATTTATAATGAAGGCCAGAACAAAATCAAAGCCGCGTCTATCTGTTTGTCTATCTATCTATCTATCTATCTATCTATCTATCTATCTATCTATCTATCTATCTATCTATCTATCTATCTATCTATCTATCTATCTATCTATCTATCTATCTATCTATCTATCTATCTATCTATCTATCTATCTATCTATCTATCTATCTATCTATCTATCTATCTATCTATCTATCTATCTATCTAGCTAGCTAGCTAGCTATCTATCTATCTATCTATCTATCTATCTATCTATCTATCTATCTATCTATCTATCTATCTACCTACCTACCTACATATCTATCTATCTATCTATCTATCTATCTATCTATCTATCTATCTATCTATCTATCTATCTATCTATCTATCTATCTTTCAATCTTTCATTCTATCAATCTATCACTCTATCTATCGATCTATCAATCTCTCACTCTATCAATCTGTCTATCTAGCTATCTATGTATCTATCTATATATTTATCTAGCTATTTATCTTATCTTAGATATCACTGTAAAGTTTACAATATCTTATTTAATTTTCACCCCAGTTGCCGTCTTCGTTACAGCACAGGTCCGACAGTGTCTTACGCCCGACTGTTAATTGCAGGTCTATATTGATTGGTTCGTTATTATATCAAGGTGTCACATGAAACTGGCCGCCCGATGTTTCACTAATCCAATACACCAACTTCTGTAATCTCTCTAGTAAAGATAAATGGTTGCTAGTTATTATGCTATTGCAGGCAGGTAGATAATAAATTAGTCAGGCAGGTACGTAGGCAGTCAGGTCAGCATGTAGTCATGTAAGTAAGTAAGATGAGTTGCAAAGTAAAATAGGCAGATAGTCAGTGCAATACTTAGCACTATTCACGGAACAGCTGCTTTCTTAGACAGCGGCGCAGTAGCACTATTTGCAGAAAAGCTGCTTTCTTAGACAGCGGCATAAATTCTATATTATACCATAAAATGTTCATGACAGTTGGGCTAGCTTGCTGGCTGGCAGGCTGGCCGGCTGGCTGGTTATCTGCCTGGCTGGCTGCCTGGCTAGCTCAGTGCCTGTCTGGCTGGCTGATTGGCCGCCTGGCTGCCTGGCTAGCTCAGTGCCTGTCTGGCTGGCTGATTGGCCGCCTGGCTGCCTGGCTAGCTCAGTGCCTGTCTGGCTGGCTAATTGGCCGCCTGGCTGCCTGGCTAGCTATGGCTGCCTGGCTGGATAGATGCATGCCTGGCTGGCTGGTTGCTTGGCTTGCAGGCTAGCTGCCTGGCTAGATGCATGTCTGGCTGGCTAACTGCTTGCCTCGGTAGATGCATGCCTGGCTGGCTGCCTACCTAGCCGGCCTTATATTGTCTTGTCTTGCATTGCATTGCCCAATCAATCAATCAATCAATCAATCAATCAATCAATCAATCAATCTATCTATCTGTGTGTCTGTCTGTCTATATATCTATCTATCTAGCTTCCTATTTAACAAAGGGAAATTTATTCACAAAATCCTGTCACAGAATGCTCCAAAGTATCTTTGGCCGCTTTTAAAATATAATGAAAGACGTAGTCAGCGCTTAAACAAATTACAGGTACCCAAGCCCAGGCTAGACCTATTTAAGACTAGTTTGGCTTACTCAGCTGCTCATCTTTGGAACAATCTTCCCAACGACCTGAAAAACACGCACAGTCCTTACTCATACAATGGTATACTGTTCAAATACTTCATGAGTGCTGATTATATGCCACCCTAACTGATTGTGTTGTACTTTTATCTAATATACTGTATGGAGGCTATGATGATCTAGTTTTCATTACATTATACTTATTCTTAACATTATATTCTTAATAACTTATATTCTTAATTTTATGATCAGGTGCTGTTAATGTATGCTGTTATACTTCCTTGTAATGTTGCACTGCCCTTACATTAATACTTTCAGTACGCTGGAGAATGTTTGAGTAACAGTAATAAAAGATGAGCAAGAGGAAGGAAGAATGCAAGAGGGGACTGTGCCCGATTTTCAACCCTTCGCAAATTAATTGCTTTCGTATATGTCTATCTAACTATCTACCTAGTCTGATTCTGGTCTTGAGTTTGGGACGCAAAGACAGCAAGGAAAGTAGCTGTTTACCCCACCTCATCTTGATGAACCTAAAAAAAGTCCCTGAGTCATTCAGTTACACACCGTTTGAAAATTTCACGAGTTCTTATAAAATACCTCTGAATATGTCTCAAATCACTAATTTACTTTACAAAGAATTCGATTTTTATGTCTTGTTGTTGTTGTTGTTTTTTTTTTATGTTTATTTTTATTTATTTTATTTTTAAATTCATTATTATTATTTTTTTTTAAACGTACTTTAATTATGATGATTATTGCAAATGTAATATTACTTTTATATTGATAAATGCCTTAATTATGCTTCAAGTAAATGTGAGGCAGTCTTGACATATGGATGCGAGTCGTGGGCAATGACTACAACCCACAAAAGCCAGATCCAAACCTCAGAAATGAGGTATCTGAGGAAAGTGGTTGAAGTAACAAGAAGAGACATGGTCCGCAACCAGACGATCCGTCAAGGCCTAAAATCCCATCCGCTGCAGACCCAAATAGAACAGTCCCAACTAAGATGGTTTGGCCATGTCTGCAGAATGGGAGAAGATCGGCTACCACGACAAGCATGGGAAACAAAGAGCCAGGGATCCAGACCTCCAGGACGACCCAGAGTCCGCTGGGAGGACAACATTAGACAATCTTTGAAGGACCGAGGACTAGAATGGAACCAGGCCAGGAAGAAGACAGCTGATAGAATGGTCTGGCGCTCTCTCTTCCAAACCTCTACACCTCACGGTAGAAGGGGAACGACTAAGTAAGTAAGTAAGTTAATGCAGTTTCAGAACTGAGAGTCAGCCACAATAACTGTCCTAGTTAATGCAGTTTCAGAACTGAGAGTCAGACACAATAACTGTCCTAGTTAATGCAGTTTCAGAACTGAGAGTCAGCCACAATAACTGTCCTAGTTAATGCAGTTTCAGAACTGAGAGTCTGTGACAGAGAATTATGAAAAATAGATTTTATTATCTACATTTTTCTTCCACCTGGCTTCACCTTGCTTCCTTATTAGTTATGCACGTTTTTTTTAAACGCATAACTCTCCTACACTTAGATATCTGTCTCTTTCTTAATTTAGCCACGCCTAATTCTTTCTTTTTCTCTACACTAGGAATGTTTACTATGATGCACGTAGCGAGAGAGAAGGAGGAGATGAGCTAATGAAAGAAAACCAAGGGGGCGATAAGTTGAAACGTATTTTCGGTAGACATTGATCAGGGGGAATAATCTGAGTAGAAGGGGAGAGAATCTGAAAGAAGAGCAGATAAATTACAATTACCTCCCCCCCCCCTATCCATTCGTTTGTGAAATGTAATTAAGCTACAGAACGACGAAGATCTAAGACCGTCCGCTCGTTGCCAGAGTCCAGCAGGCGACGAAAAGGTGGCAAATTTGCCTTTCATTCAGAATCTGAACACAGAATTTCCCAAAGGTGTTACGTCTCACACCGATCCACGACTTTTTGTATATTTAGATATATACTCCAGCTTTTAAAACCCATTATTCAGTACCCACATATTTTTCCAGAACCTACTAGCTTCGATTTCTAGACCATTGTTATAGTGGATTTCTTAGTATTTTCGATTTGGAGTAGTTCAATTTCTGTGTTTGCGGTAAATATTATAATAGAAGTTTGAGTGATTTAATTGTTAAGTCCGTCATTTTATTTCACTAAGAATAGTAAGATTTTTCTGTGTAGAGTGATTTAATTGTTAAGTCCGTCATTATATTTCACTAGGATTTTGTGCTAATTGACTAGCGAATTAAAATAATCTATAGCTAAATTGTTCCGGCTGTAGCGTTAATCTAACTAACTGATTTAACCAGTAAGAGATATTTTAATCGACTAATAAATGCACTATTCATTTTGAGTACTGACGAAATATATATTTATTTCTAATTCATTATGAGTAAATTTATAAATGACTAGCGCTTATTTCACGGGGGTTTTGTTAACAATAAGCTATACCAGGTTAGTTCTATTCAAAGTTAAATAACCGAGTGTATAATAAATTATAATTCTGCGCGGGTTAAGTAGGATAGAATAGTGATGTAGTGGTTATTGTGATTATATGGTTGTTTTTTCTTCCCATATCTAGTACTGGGTCACTTACCCAAAAACCTACCAGCGGTCTAAGCCTACGCCTAACCCTGAATCGGAGTATAATGGATCTAAGTCAAAAAGTAACATTCATATATATATATATATATATATATATATATATATATATATATATATATATATATATATATATATATATATATATATATATATATATATATATATATATATATATATATATTGGGTCTTCATGGTGAACCTGTCTGGCCTCTTGTTTACACCCAGAAAGAGACAGAGTACCAACCCAAAGAATATTAAGAAAAACTTTTTAACTGGGCCTATAGCTATCCAGATTTCTTTTTCCCAAATTACATTTACATTCAGCCGGTTGTGGCGACACAATCAAACATTAACATTTTCCCGACGTTCGACCATTTGTGGTGTGACAAAGAATTTTATACTGAGAGAATTTACCGACCTGACATTCCTTTATGTAAAGTGGAAATCTCAAGCTACTGACACTGTGAGCACTGTTAATTTTCTTACCTGGAGTACTTAATGTGACATAAACAGAAATCCTAATAACAAGTAACGAAATAAACGTTCCCCGAAGAAGAGGATTTAATCAATCTTTGTGGAGCTGGGGTTTATTTTGCCAAAATAACACTGGATTTGCTGTGTGACCCATGAAACTATGTTCCAGAGGCTGTTAGATCTACAATTCGGTAAGAAAGAATGAACGTGGCCACGGTCGACTGAGAAGAGAGGAATGAATGAATGAATAATTCTCTCTATTGTATAATCCATGTATTCACACTGTTTATTTCTTATTTTGTTTTGCTAATGCTGTCCATTTCAGAATAGATTAACTTATAAACTCTGTTCTTTACAGTATAGGCAAATTCTAGACCATAGCGCAAATCTTTTTGACCTTTTGGGGGGTTAATAACTTTCTTCTAACGGGATCTTGTCTCAACAGAGGGAGGGGTATTACACCTATGAGTCTATTCCTTTACAAATTCTAATACCTATGATTTTCAAACAAAGTTCTGTTGTAGAGATAGGCTGGACTATAGAGGATCTTCTCAAATCCAGGGACAGACTCTACCTTTTTCACCCGTGAAATCTATTCCTTTACCTTATCTCTCACTGAGATACCACCTGTTCTAGTTCTATTCAGACGGGACCAAAATATATCTTAAATACCTATCAAAAATCTATGACAGAGTCAGACACAATAACTTTCCTAGTTAATGCAGTTTCAGAACTGAGAGCCAGACACAATAACTATCCTAGTTAATGGAGTTTTAGAACTGAGAGCCAGACACAATAACTATCCTAGTTAATGCAGTTTCAGAACTGAGAGTCAGACACAATAACTATCCTAGTTAATGCAGTTTCAGAACTGAGAGCCAGACACAATAACTATCCTAGTTAAGACACAATAACTATCCTAGTTAATGCAGTTTCAGAACTGAGAGCCAGACACAATAACTATCCTAGTTAATGCAGTTTCAGAACTGAGAGCCAGACACAATAACTATCCTAGTTAATGCAGTTTCAGAACTGAGAGTCAGACACAATAACTATCCTAGTTAATGCAGTTTCAGAAGTTTCAGAACTGAGAGCCAGACACAATAACTGTCCTAGTTAATGCAGTTTCAGAACTGAGAGCCAGACACAATAACTGTCCTAGTTAATGCAGTTTCAGAACTGAGAGTCAGACACAATAACTGTCCTAGTTAATGCAGTTTCAGACAGCCACCTCAGGGCTGCAGTAGCTTCTCTTATCTCCTGTCTCATGCTTGAAGTTGTTGTCATGTAAGCTCTGCTCTGTTCAGTGATGACCCTGCCCCTTACTCTAGCTGAGAATATCCATCCTGATTTCTCACCACAGAGAACATACCCATCAGTGTATACTATGGCATCATCATCCCCAACATGATCATTTATCAGTTGATTAGTTTCCAATTCTACTTTCCCATTGCACCAATCTCTACACTCTCTGCCGTAGCTGATGGTGACTTGCTGGTAGTTTTCCAGTTCTCTCATGCCTTATTCTACTTTTCATCCTTTGAATATTTTTTCAACTGTGGTCACCTGCCCAATGATTGCCTGTGTCATCAGAAACGTGTTATTTCTTATTAACATTTGTTATCACCTTGAGTTCTCACTCATTCAGACAACCACAGCTTTAATGGAGAATATTGCTTCAGACAATCACAGCTTTAATGAGGAATATTGCTTCAGACAGTCACAGCTTTAATGAGGAATATTGCTTCAGACAGTCACAGCTTTAATGAGGAACACTAATTCAGACAATCACAGCTTTAATGAAGAACTTTGATTCAGACAATCACAGCTTTAATGAGGAACCCTGATTCACACAATCACAGCTTTAATGAGGAACTTTGATTCAGACAATTACAGCTTTAATGAGGAACTTTGGTGCAGACAGTCACAGCTTTAATGAGGAACTCTAATTCTGACAATCACAGCTTTAATGAGGAACTTTGATTCAGACAATCACAGCTTTAATGAGGAATTTTGATTCAGACAATCACAGCTTTAATGAGGAACCCTGATTCAGACAATCACAGCTTTAATGAGGAACCCTGATTCAGACAATCACAGCTGTAATGAGGAACACTAATTCAGACAATTACAACTTTATTGAGGAACCCTGATTCAGACAATCACAGCTTTAATGAGGAACACAGATTCAGACAATCACAGCTTTAATGAGGAACACAGATTCAGACAATCACAGTTTTAAGGACAAAGACAAACACTGAATCGTGTATCACAGTTTGAAGGTGGAATACTGATTCATATATTATAGTTGTAATGAAAAAAATTGTTTCAAGCAATGTCAGCTTTAAGGTATGAAAAATGTTGGTTCACATATCACAGTTTACAACAAGAACATATAATTCAGACAATCGTAGCTTCGCAGCTTTAATGAGATACATAGATAAAACAATCACAAGTTTAATCATGATTGTATATTTCTGCAGTCACATATTTAAATGGGAGCATAAATTAAGACAATTCCTTATTTAGTCTCAGCTTCTAAGAAAAGTGACGTTTCAGACAATCACATCTCTCCACATGTAAGCATACCTTGCCGTTGGTTGGAGAGCTTGAGTGCCCCCATGATCCCAGGAGCTATGCCGGCGGGAGTTTTACTCCTGGCAGGGTCACCCAAGCCGGACAGGTCCTTGGTGAACGGCCAGACTAAATGGGCTGAGGAGTAGGTGGAACCCTATAGGTGTAGATGCAGAACCCACCGGTGAGTGGTACATGCTCTGGTCTGCACCAATCCACCCCCACTTCATGGGTTAAATGCTTTCTTGCCTCATTCTTCACTGTTTGTCGTCTATCGGGAGTAGTTTGGGACCCCTTACGGTGTAGGCGCAGTGCCCACCGGCGAGTGGACCATGCTCTGGCCAGCACCAACCCAAACCCCAGGCATGGGTTAAATCCCGGGTAGATGAAACTCGTAAGCCTTGGAAGGCAGTTCGTCTAGGAGAAGGAAAACTCTGATTTTAAACCACCTGCTGCCTTGCAGATAGGCTGGGGACAGTGAAGGGCTAAGGAACGCAACCCTACAGAAACGCCTGTTGAAATCGGATGCACTGGGCTACATGTTCAATGAAACAGTGCAACGTACTTCGCCTAATGAAGATGTCACGAATACAATTTAAGCATTGTGGTGCTCGTCCCGTGGAGTCCCACCAGGCGGCGAGAGTGCCGGACCCCCCGCCTCGAAGGGGTTCAACCAATACTACTGGTGGGCACCATCCCCTGAATTGTGGAGTCAAGTTACAGAGGGAAAGGGCAAAATCTATTGACCAAACACCAAGAACACTCAACATTCTGCGGTGGAATGCAGAAGGAGTTCTCAACAAAAAAGTCCCCCTAAAAACCGCCTTTATGAGGATCAAATAGATGTGGCTTGCATCTAAGAAACACATCTCAACAGCAACCACAGATTCTCAATAAGAGGATACCAGGCTTTCAGACTCGATCGAGAAGGACACAAAGGAGGTGTGCTATTACTTACCCGAAACTCAATACCATGTAGCGAGGCATTCGTGAACTTTAACGACCAGTCGGAAATTTTATGGGTTGACATTAAAATAAAGGACACGAACATGCGTATCTACAATTTGTATGGCCCACCGAGCAAAGACCTGTCACTTGCAAGTATGGAAATAAAGAGCTCAAACTGCATAGTGGTCATAGACTTCAACAGCCACTCGGAAAGATGGGGATATCTGGTTACAGACAGTAGAGGAGAGGAAGTGGAGGACTGGGAGATAGACACAAATCTTCACCTTATCAACAGGCCAGATAATAAACCCAGTTTCTACTCTATTAGATGGCACACCACTTCCACTCCAGACCTAGCTTTCGCTACAGGAGACATCCTTCACAAAATTGACCTACAGGTACTTGGCCAGCTAGCAGGCAGCGACCACAGACCAATAAAGCTAGTGGTTAATATGGAGTATGCCCCATGAAGTGAAACCATTGCCCCGATGGAATTACAAAAGAGCTGACTGGTACAATTTTGCAGTGCTGACAGACAGCCTTTGCGAGACCATCAACTCACGAAACAACAGCATGAAAAATATGATTGAAACCTTTAAGGTAGAGCAATACTTCAAGCAGCTATTGAGACTATTCCGAGAGGGGCAAGAAAGAACTATAAACCATACTGGAATGAAGAACTGAAAAAACTTGAAGATGAGGTAACAGAAGCCAGAGACACAGCAGAAACAGAACAAACAACTGAATCAAACATCTTGCTCAAAGCAACCACTGCAAAGTACAAAAGAACATTAAACCAAACAACAAGAGACTGCTGGAAGCAAACAACAGAAAATCTCAACCTAGATAAAGAAGGAAACAAACTGTGGAAACTAGTTAGAGCTTTGAACAACGAAGAACCTTACAAAAATCACATCACAATCAAACAAGGTGAAAATATGCTCTCGGGGAAAAAAAGCTGCAAATGCACTCATTGAACACTATGCTAGTGCAAACCACATTGATGTCCCTACAGACAGAAGAAAGGCCATCATTGATGAACAAAGGAGTCATGACAACAAAAAGTTTGCACCAGAAGAACACATGATGGCAAAGTTAACAATGCAACAAATGGAAGAGGTAATGAGGGCGCTAAAGAAAAAGAAGTCACCTGGAAAAGATGGGATAACCAATGAAATGCTAACAGGCCTAGGAACAAAGGCAAAAAAGAAGCTTCTGGCCATCCTAAACTGCAGCTGGAAAAGAGGAATAGTACCACAGGCATGGAAAGACGCCATACTGATTCCAATGCCTAAGAAAGACAAAGTTCAGACAGAACCAAATGGCTGCAGACCTATCAGTCTACTTAGCTGTGTTGGAAAATTGATGAAGTGCATAATTAATACCCGACTAATGTGGCATCTAGAGGAAAAACATCTCTTAGCCCCACAACAAGCAGGATTCAGAAAACACAGATCCACTGAAGATCAGATCACTTATATAACTCAGAAAATTGAGGACGCTTTCCAAGAAAAAAGCACACACTGGTGGTTTGGGTGGACTTAGAAGAAGCATTTGACAAAGTGTGGAAAGATGGACTAAAAGTCAAGCTGCAAAGAAGTGAAGTGTGTGGGAGAATGTTCAAATGGATCAGCCACTATATTGAGAATAGAACTGCCAGAGTCCAACTACAAGGACAGACCAGTAGGAAGATGGTATTGGAGCAGGGTGTTCCCCAAGGGGGAGACCTGTCACCCACGCTGTTCCTAGCATATATTAATGACATATCAGAGAATATTCCAAGAAGAACTCACAATGCCTCCTTTGCAGGCGACTTAGCCCTGTGGATCTCAGAGGAATATATCACTACGGCAAGCATTCGGATGCAGAAAGCCCTAACATCATTGGAGGAGTGGGCCAAGGCAGGGCTAGTAAAGATAAATGAAGGGAAAACATCATACACAGTGTTTTCTCTCTCAAACAAACCACAGATCTCCAAATTGGTGCTAAATGGGACAAATCTACATCTGGATGAAACCCAAACTACCTAGGCATTACCTTTGATCGCCGCTTGACTGGAAAATCCAGATGGAAAAAAAACAGGACAAGAGCAAGGCAGAGAATGGCAATCATGAAAAAACTTGCTGGCACGGGTTGGGGAGCAGACGGGACAGTACTAAAGAAGCTATATATTGGGCGAGTGAGACCAGTCTTAGAATATGGCATTGCAGCATGGTCAACGGCAGCTAAGTCGAACTATGACAAAATAAACAGAACCCAAAACCAAGCATTGCGAATCATAACAGTGGGCATGAAGTCAACACCCATTGAAGAGTTGGAAAAGATTACTCACCTCCAGCCTATGGAGGATAGAAGAGAGAGCAGAGCCCAGCAACAAGCCGAGAAATTCAGGAGGCTGATAGACCGCCCAATGCACCAGAGAATAAATGGACTTGGAAGGGGAAGACTGAAGCGAAGCAACTTTGTAGAGACAGTCAAAACAAAGATGAGAGCAGACCCCATAAACGCAATATCAACAGCTACGCCAATATATACTGCACACAAGCTACCAATTTGGAAACAACAGTGCTTCCCTGAAATGATAGAAAACGTTCCTGGTATTGAGAGAAAGAACAGCCAAAATGAAACAGAAAGGCGAGTCCTAACCACAAAATATATAGAGAAACATTACCCAAGCAACACCTGGATCCATGCATACACAGATGGATCAGCAACTAATGCAATAGAAGATGGGGGTGGAAGAGTCTTCCTGAGCTTAAGCAATGGCACACAAAAAAAGATAGCAGTCGCAACAGGGACATTTTCAAGTAATTTCAGAGCAGAGGCAGAGGCCTTAAAAACTGCATCAGAAATTCTAATGACAGAAGAAAGCTCAGAGAGACCAGTGATATCTTCTCAGATGCACTGTCAGTGATTACAACGCTGAAAAGTCAAAGTAATGCTGAACTGGATGATCTAAGAGTAACACTTCACAGACTATGTCAGCAATACAAAAGAGTCGTGATACAGTGGATCCCTTCTCACTGTAACATCCCTGGAAATGAAGAGGCTGACAGATTGGCAAAGGAAGGGGGAAAACTTCCTCAGCTGGACACAAATATAACCTATGAGGAGGCCAAGAGTTTTATCAAGCGCAGATACAGGCACAAGTGGGAAGAAGATCATCCAGGCCACACAAAAAATGATCCGTATTACCAGCTCAGCAGAAGTGAACAAGTGGTAATCTTGAGACTTTGCACAGGTCATAACAGATTGAGATACCATCTATTCAACAAATTAAAGATAGGAACTACTGATGAGTGTGACGGTGGCACTGCTAAAATGACTGCCGAATATCTGCTTCAAAGGTGCCCAACATATGAGGAACAGAGAAAACGCATATGACCATCACCAGTACCATTCCTGGAGAAAATCTACGGAGATATCAACAACCGCAGGCTGACCTTTCTTTGAACTTATTCAAGTTGACATCTGAGGGTGAACTTTGAACTTATTCAAGTTGACATCTGAGGGTGAACTTTGAACTTATTCAAGTTGACATCTGAGGGTGAACGAAGAAGAAGAAGACTGACAATCACATCTTTAATAAGACGCCACCAGGCGTCATGAGCACTGATTGCTTTGTCACACAGTGGCCAAGAACCGAAGAAGAAAGACATCTTTAATAAGGAGTACAGATTATGACACGCGTCAGACAGGCAGTGTGGTCATAGCATTAGCCTGCTCGTGGTAGAATGACCAGGTTTTTGGTTCAAAATCTGGCAGCTTCATGCTTCAGTTTACCCAGCTGTAAATGGGTACCTGACTCTACTCCTGAGTTACGGAAGGCAAGAGCAGCAAGGAATGGAGCTTGTCACCCCAAATCATAAACCTGGACCTAGTGTGGTCAAGTCTCTATCACTTCACTCCCCCTACATCAGTATCTGCTGTGAAACTACGCTTACCATAGCCTAGAGATTTTGACAGTTCTGTCATTACTGATTTTTATAAAAATCATCTTCAGTTAGAACATTTTTTGATAATCACATCTTTAATTGGAACAATTTTTGATAATCATATCTTGAGTTAGAATATTTTTTGATAATCCCATATTCAATTAGAAAATATTTTGATAAATCACTTCTTTAATTGGACCACATTTTGACAATCACATCTTTAATGACAACACAAATCCTGGCAAAAGCGTTATTAATAAAAACTTACATTTATGTCTCTTTTTTTAAATAAGAGGATGCAAAGATTCTTAAAATCATTACAGGTGAAGATTTAAAAAGTGACTAGAAATTGGAGACATTCTCTCTTAAAAAAAAAAAAAAAAAACTTGACGAGAAACGTCAGGGAAAGAAAACAGTTTGCAGGCCCGTTCCTAAGGTAGAGAATATGATGGTAGTCAAACAATTAATTGATAATGGGTAATCTCGATTCAAACGAACACTGTTCTAGTGATAATATTTACAACACATTCCTATAAACACTCAAGAAAGCATTTAAATGGAGATTCAACAATGTATCTGTCTGCGTTCTTGTTTCCTTGTTCGGCATAAATTCACTTCCATTTTTTTTTGTTCACACATTCACCATCTGCTGCCCACACAAATTAATTAAACTACGTCTTCCGTAGCAATAACACCGTACAAGGCTAAGCGGTGCTGAACAGCTCCCCAGTACATTTGGCGGGTCGACAAGCAAGCAGAAGTAACAGTCTCTCGATGCCTTTCTTTTTTCCTTTCCGGAGATTGTGGTTGGTCAGACTGGTTCTTGCGTGTTGACTGTAGTCGTAGTTAAAGATGGCTGTATACCGCTCCACCTATGTCCCAGTCTTGACATATGGATGCGAGTCGTGGGCAATGACTACAACCCACAAAAGTCAGATCCAAACCTCAGAAATGAGGTATCTGAGGAAAGTGGTTGAAGTAACAAGAAGAGACATGGTCCGCAACCAGACGATCCGTCAAGGCCTAAAGTCCCATCCGCTGCAGACCCAAATAGAACAGTCCCAACTAAGATGGTTTGGCCATGTCTGCAGAATGGGAGAAGATCGGCTACCACGACAGGCATGGGAAACAAAGAGCCAGGGATCCAGGCCTCCAGGACGACACAGAGTCCGCTGGGAGGACAGCATTGGACAATCTTTGAAGGACCGAGGGCTGGAGTGGAACCGGGCCGGGAGGGGGACAGCTGATGGAATGGTCTGGCGCTCTCTCTTCCAAACCTCTACACCTCACGGTAGAAGGGGAACGACTAAGTAAATAAGTAAGTAAATGTGAGGATGAAAGGATATAGTATACGTGATGAGAGAGAGGAAGGGCAGAAAGTCAGACGGGCCTGCGTGCCCAATTATTAACCCTTTGAAAATAAAATTCGTTCGTTTGTTCTATTTGTCTGTCTATTTATCTATCAATCTATCTATCAATCAATCTATCAAGCTAGCTATCTACCTAGCTATGTATCTATTTATTTATTTATCTAGCTATTTATCTTATATTAGATATCACTGCAAAGTTTACAATATCTTATTTAATTATATTTCTAATCTTGTTTAATAGTTCTATCTATCTATCTATCTATCTATCTATCTATCTATCTATCTATCTATCTATCTATCTATCTATCTATCTATCTATCTATCTATCTATCTATCTATCTATCTATCTATCTATCTATCTATCTATCTATCTCTATCAATCAATCGGTCTATCTAGCTATCTATGTATCTATCTATATATTTATTTATCTAGCTATGTATCTTATCTTATAACGGGATATTTTTCTTCATTAATTTAAAAAAAAATCTTACTGGATGCTTATTCTCGTTACAAGTCTTGGTATTGTCCAGTCGAAAATGGCGTCTACGTCGTTCAGCCTCGTTTTCGATTCTGACATAGTTGGCGTAACTCTCTATAGATCTAGGGGCACTGTTGTTGTTCGTCCATCACGGGTGATGAAGACCACTCTGTTCATCCAGTTATTAGGAATATGTTAGATTACTCTATGGGTACGAAGGTGACTGATGAGCCCGATGCGGGCCTGGAAAGATCTCGGACAGTGTGGGCAGGGAATGTTTGCTTCATGTGAAGATTTTATTTCACGGTCTTTTCTAGCTTGTCTCCGCTGTTCCGCTGCTGCTCTTCTGGATGATTCGCATGCCGCTGCACCTTTACGAAGAGATGTGCGCCAAGCAGTTCGGTCTTGCGCAGCAGCTTCCCATGTGTCAGGGCTTATGTCAAAGTTTTTCAATGACGTCTTTAACGTGTCTTTGAAGCGCTTCTTTTGGCCACCATGGGAGCGTTTACCCTTCTGCATCTCACCATAAAAGAGTATCTTTGGCAGTCGATGGTCTGGCATGCGGACTACATGATCTGCCCAGCGAATCTGTGACTGCATCAGAATAGTATCAATGCTAGGGATACCAGCTGTATCAAGAATGGCGGTATCCAGGATCTTGTCTTGCCATTTGATGTTCATTATCTTCCTGAGACAGACTGTTTGGAAGTGGTTTAGCTTCTTTACGTGGCGCCTGTATACAGTCCATGTTTCGCATGCATAAAGCAGCACTGGAAGCACCACAGCTCTGTACACCTTCAGCTTTGTCTGTAGTCTAATGCCACTTCGATGCCAAACGTTGGTGTATAGTCTGCCAAATGTGCTGCTGGCTTTGGAGATCGTGGTGTTTACCTCATCATCAATGACAATGTTCTGGGAAAGTGTGCTACCAAGGTATGTGAATCTGTTCACAACATTCAGTTTCTCACCATTTACCTTGATGATTAGCTCAGTATAAACTGTGCCAGGAGCTGGTTGGTACATGATTTCTGTTTTCTCCGTGTTGATGGTAAGCCCAAAGTTGGCACAGGCTTCGGAGAATCTATCCACGCTGTGCTGCAGATCAGCCTCTGAGCCAGCACTAAGGGCACAATCGTCAGCAAACAGAAGATCTCTGATGGTGTGTGATTTGACCTTGGTTTTTGCTTGAAGCCTCCTAAGGTTAAACAATTTTCCATCAATACGATATCTGATGTCGATTCCTGTGTCCCCGTCTCTGAAAGCATCAGTCAGCATAGCAGAAAACATGATACTGAACAGAGTCGGTGCAAGTACACACCCTTGTTTAACTCCATTTGAGACTGGGAAAGGCTCCGATAGCTCACCGTTTTCCTGAACTCTAGCCTGCATTCCATCATGCAGTTGCTGCACTACTGAGATAAATTTCTTTGGGCAGCCGTATTTTGCCATGATCTTCCATAGACCCTCTCTACTGACCGTGTCGAACGCCTTTGTCAAGTCGATGAAAGCTGTGTACAGGTCACAGTGCTGTTCTTGGCATTTTTCTTGTAGCTGTCTTGCAGCAAACACCATATCGGTGGTTCCACGTTCTTTCCGGAGTCCAAACTGACTTTCAGGTAAAAGACCTTTGTCAAGATGAGCCGTAAGGCGATTCAGAAGGAGTCTGGCGAATATCTTCCCAGCGATTGATAAAAGAGAGATGCCTCGATGATTGTTACAGTCTTGGCGATTACCTTTACGTTTATATAGATGTATAATTGACGCATCTTTGAGATCGTGTGGGATGGTTTCACTCTGCCACATTTGCTGAAAGATCATGTGAAGTTTCTCTATCAGAACTGTACCGCCATCTTTATAAACCTCAACAGGAATTGAATCGGAGCCGGGGGCCTTTCCACTAGAAAGTTGACGAATCGCTTTTTGAGTTTCCTCCAGAGTTGGTATATCCTCTAGTGCTTCATTTATAGGAATTTGGGGCAGGCGGATGATCTTCTTCTTCTTCTTTGATCCATAACCGCCAACCGTCAAAGCAGTCAGCGGCCATCACGCCTGGTGGCGTCTTGTAGGGCAGCAACAAATTGATTCCACTTTGCTCGGTCGGCGGCCATCCTTCGTACAGTGCCCCAACTGTGGTTCATTCTTTGCATCTCAGCTTCCACAGTTCTCCGCCAAGTTGTTTTTGGTCGGCCTCTCTTTCGCTTACCCTCGGGGGTCCATAGCATAGCTGTTCTTGTGATGGTATCAGGGTCCCTTCTGAGGACGTGGCCAACCCAACTCCAGCGCCTGCCAGCTATGAGAGGACAATTTCGACATTTCCTTCTCTGTAACTCTCCAGCTCTCCGCGCCATAGAGAAGCACAGAAAGCACACAGCTCTGATATAATCCTAATTTTGTGCTTGTGCTGTACTGAGAGGACTTCCAGATGTTATTTAGGCTAAAAAAGGTTGTTCTTGCTTTGTTCATTCTGTTGTTGATGTCTTTGCTTGCTCCACCGTCTGGTGTTACTATGCATCCTAGATATGTGAAGGTGTCTGTCTGTTCCAGTAGCTGATTCCTTACTGATATGGGCTCAGGGTTGCTCACATTGAGCGTCATGACCTCTTTCTTCTTTAGGTTGATAGGCGGATGATGGCTTCGTCGTTAATAGATGATGGCTGGTTCAGAATATTATTAAAGTGTTCGACCCAGCGTTGGAGAATTTTTTCCTTGTCTGTAATTAGTGTTTTTCTATCTGCATTAAGGAGGGGAAATGATCCTGATGCTGTTGGACCATAGACCGCTTTGAGTGCATGGTAAAAATTTTTCAAGTCATGGCTGTCTGCAAAGCCTTGGAGCTCATCTGCTTTATTACTCAGCCATGAATCCCGCATCTGGCGTAGTTTATGTTGGACGATTCTACGCATGTTGTTGAAAGCGTCTTTCTTTGATGTAGATTTTGGATCATTTAAATATACTTTATGGAGATGGTGTTTCTCAGCCAACATCTTCTTTATATCATCTGAGTTCTCATCAAACCAGTCATTTTGTTTCTTGATGGCGGGACCCAGGACCTCTGTAGCAGTGTTGTAGATCTGCTCACTTAGGGCTGCCCAATTTGTTTCCACACCTTGGCCGTCTAACAAGATAGATTTGAGACGGTCTTCTAGGGTGTCAGTAAATGACTGTTTGATTTTTGTCTTCTTTAGTTTGGTGACATCCAGCCTTTTATGAGTTTTCTTCCCCTGAGGGCGCCTGGCTGGTTGGATACGAATTTTAAGTTTAGACACAATGAGGCGATGATCAGTCCAGCATTCGGCACCACACATAGACTTGGTCACCCGGACATCTTGCCTGTCCTTCTTCCTAACAATTACATAGTCAATTAAGTGCCAATGCTTTGAGCGAGGGTGCATCCAGGAGGTCCTGTTGCGGGTAGGAAGTCGAAAAATGGTGTTGGTGACAAGGAGGCCATGTTCTGCGCAAGTCTGGAGGAGAAGAAGTCCATTGCTGTTACAGCGACCCACGCCGTACTATCCAATAGTGCCATTCCAGGAGATGTTATCTGAGCCTACTCTTGCATTAAAGTCACCAAGAATTATGAGCTTATCTGCTTTAGGAACTGATGCAATGACTGCATGTAGTTCTTCATAAAACTTATCCTTGACGTCATCCTGGTTTGTCATAGTTGGTGCATACGCGCTAATGATGGTGGCATGTTTTCTTCCATAAAGCAGGGGGATCTTGACTGTCATGAGTCGGTCATTTATTCCCTTTGGGGGCCCCGCTAACTTGCCAACAAGTGCTGTTTTGATTGCAAATCCAACCCCTGCTTCTCGTCTTTCTTCAGTTCCTCTTCCGCTCCAATAGAATGTATAACCTGCACCCTTTTCGCAAAGTTGGCCCTCGCCTGCAAGTCGAGTTTCACTCAGTGCTGCTATGTCAATGTTGTATCTGGCCAGTTCTCTCCCAATCAGGGCAGGTCGCCTCTCAGGTCTGTTTGCGTTAAAGTCTTTGTCAAGGAGAGTGCGCACATTCCATGCGCCTAGAATGAGGGGGAAAAATCTGTCCTTTCTTTTTCTTATGTGTCGCCCGCTGAAGTAGGGTACCCACCAACCGCGGTAAGCTGGTTAGGTAATGGTGGAGCAGGCAATGTTTAGGGCACCTTTTCTAGCCCCTTCCTCATGCCATGGAGGTGAGCAGTGCTTTCCTAACGAGGGCTGCTCAGACACTCAGGGGGCTGCCGAATCCCACTGCTGCTCCGATCAGTGGAAGACGACCATATGGCCTGAGCCGCCTGTGTGTAGATCTGCGACTACGACTGCCAGCGTACCCACGCCTGCCGCTTCGCCCTTAGCCACAGGACTTGTTGTGAGTGGATGGATGAATGGGTGTAAGAGTGACTTGCGCAGTGATTTGGATTAAAGTGACGAAGAGTTGCGCAATTCGTCGACCTCACTCTCTCGCCTGGGTCCATCTGAATCCAGAGGCAAGACAAGTCAAGACGACTGGAGATGAAGTCAGGTGCAGTGGATGACCAGGGCTTTCTACGTGCCTCGTCGTGCTCCTTACGCTCCACAGCGCGTTGCTGGTAATCGCCGTCATGCCCGTTGAACCAATAGGTGGTTTCTTCCGCGCAGTCTATCGAATCCAGTCTTCGCATGCATGGGTAGGCAGACCCTAACTCACCGAAGGTTTATAACCAGTCGGCTACCCTCACCTAGTTTAGCCGGCCTGTCAAAGCCGTTGCCCGGGGGGTGGCCGCTGTCGCATGCTGACAGCTACGAGGAGCCACAGGTGAGAGCTGGATGCCAGGTTTGGACCAAAGGTGTCCGAGCTGCCCTGAAAAGGGCATGACAGCTCCTTCACCAGAGGTACTACTAATACCTGACATCCCAAACCCCCTAGGGCACTAGTTATGACTGAAGGAGGCTACATATATGAGTGTGGTGTGTTTGTGCACATATGAATTGTCCTGTTCTGATGTAGGCACCTTTTTTTTTTTTTTTCCCTCGCATGAGGTTGCATATTTTTTCCTCGCATGAGGTTGCATTTGCACCCGCCCAAACCTGGCCCCGGTCAAGATCACATGTCCCAACACTAGAAGACCCAATGACAGCATGTGTCACTATAGTGATCCTCTGTGTTCTCACACAAGGGACCTAATGACACATGAATGTCACTGTACCGGTCCCTGTGTCTAGACACATGATCCTAGCAAAAGGCCGGATATTAGGGCGTTGGGTTTGCACAGCACCGTGAAATAAAATCTTCACATGAAGCAAACATTCCCTGTCCACACTGTCCGAGATCTTTCAAGGCCCGCATCGGGCTCATCAGTCACCTTCGTACCCATAGCCACGTCCACTGTATTCTGAGATACTAAATCTCGCAAGAAAAAGTTTAGAAAAAAAAAATAGGATCACTTCCGGGTTATACATTGTGCGTTCACGTTTTCCCGACAAATATGGAATAACAAAATCCTGCATTTAACAATAAAACAATGTACGCCGCTCACGCAGAGCAGAAAAGAAAGGAGGCGTCACGGTTAAACCTAGAGAACTGTCTAGCACTGTTAAAAGATGGGACTTCAGACAATGACATATTTGTAGCTCTGTTGACGGTATGGTAAACCTTATAGTCCCAGCACATTGAACAACTTTGTTACTAATGTAAACAATTTACAGTATTCTAAAATCGAAAGTGAATTCTGGTTAGATATTGCTTTATAAAGTATTATGGCCCAGAAACGTTTGAAATAAAGAACAGTGGGACTTGTGTTCGATACGACCTACAAACAAAAAAATAATTCAGAGACGCAGTAATAAGGGTTGGGGTCAGGTTTAGGAATCCGGTTCAAGTCGGGGGGCAATAGACTGGAGGGCGAACAGAAAAACGCAGCGTTTCGCTTCGTTAGAATTTAAATTAATTTTTTTAAACTTTTAAAACAGCCTCATTTTTTTTTTTTTTAAATTGATGAAAAAAAAAATAGATATCCCGTTCAACCTCTGATGGGTTATAATTAGGATATATAATGTTTTCAATTCCAAATAATATGAACAACCGCCGATATGAGAAAGTGGCATCACATTTGTCAAATCAATATAAATAGGGATAATCACAATTGTGCTTTACAGCCTCATTGTTTGGCAGGTATTATTAATTTTGACAAAGCTCAAAACAGGGTTGATGTTGGATTAAGGCTAGCTGTTTCTTCTTCTGCGTTCGTCCTAAAAAGGACGTTTGTTACGTTGTGTCGCCGTTTTCAGCAAAGCTGCGATACCTGCGCTTTCGGCCCGACACATCCGTTTTTGGCATGGCATTTTTGGGACCGGGTTAGCCTTCCCTCTTCGATCCCTACTCTCAGCCAGACTGCAGTGATGCAGCCTGTTTCCAGGACCACCACTTGGAGGTGGAGTAGGGGCTTGGTCAGCTCTGGTTCGCTGACCCTGACACAAGCAGTCAAGTTATGGGTCGCTTACTGCATTCCTCACTTTTGATGCGTCTTCGGCTAGCTGTTTGACATATTTCAAAACAGGGTTGGGGTTAGGTTAAAGCTAACTGAAACGTAAATATGGATAGCCAGTCTTGCAACATGATGAACCTTGTCTTCTGTCCTCATTATCTACCAGGAATCCTAAATCCTGACCATAATCCAGTTGACATGAAGAGCAGTGGGGCATATTCTTTAATGCCATCCAAATACATCGCCCACGTCATTCGGGTTAGGTTTAGGATTACCCTTACTTCTTATTATGGTATTTCTGAATTCTATTTTAAGGCTTATTGAATATACTTCCCAGTGTTTCATTTCAACACAATATTCCTACCCTAGCAATAATAGTGACTTATTTGGATGGCATTGAACATGTATCTTTATTTAAACCACAGAAACATTAGTTGAAATTTGGGACGGCAGACAAGAAGCCACCCCATTGGTCAAGTATCAGTAGATACGTGCATCTCGCTTTAGGCCTATGTGGAAACTTTTATTTTATTTTGGTTTTTGTTTTTAATACTACCTCAGTGTTTGTCGGACATTATTTTTGGTAAAAGTTTAAAACAGGATTAATGTTAGGCTAAGGCTAGCTGTTTGACAAAGCTTGAAACAGAGTTGTGCATAGGTTAAGGCTACCTAAAGTGCAAATATGGAAAGTCACTCTAGCAACATGGTGGCCTCTGGTCCACTATTCCAAACTTGTGTCATAAACCATATTTTCCCTTTTGTTAAAATCTAGTTGTGCAGTTTCATAAATTGTTTAATAGTAATTTTTTTAATGACAGATCACCCATCATGTGAGGTCGAATAATTTCACGGCAGAGGACCAAAGAACTATTTTAGAAGCAGTGGGACTTGAGTTCCTGATAAGGCTCGTCAAATCAAGTAAGTTTTAAAAAATATGTTTAATTAATGAAGAAAAATATCGTGTTCAACCCCTAACTACGATATATAGCATTTACAATTATAGATAATATATAAAATGTAGAACAGTTGGACGTGCTTGATGTCATCCAAACAAGATGCCCACGCCATTAGGGTTAGTTTTAGATTCCAAATCCTTACCCCTTATTACTGCATCTCTGAATTATATTTTAAAGGCTGTATCAAACACATCCCACTTTCTTCATTTTAACCGATACTGTATTCAGAATCCACAATCTGCTTAAGATATCATCCATCCTTTTATTGTATAAAAGGTAAATGAACATTTCTAGTTGAGTGTGACTGTGTGTTATTGTTTGCATACATGTCAATATTTTCATATTGGGATTCTCTTGCTCATTGTTCTTACATATTAGAAGGAAATGCTCTATATCATTGTCTTACAGACATTGGTCATTGTAGGGTTTTTCTATCCTAAAATGATTTGTTCCTATGTGTAGTCTCAGCAGTTTCTTATGGCTGGGAATTTTTAATTCCTTAGATACTTAACATGTTCTTGTTGGAGCTTTGAACAGCTTAATGTATGACTTCCTTTATTAAGTAAGTTAATGACTGACATAAATACAACCATTCTTACTGAATCAATTTATTTTTAAGGTTACGTTAGGGCACACAAAACAATATAACAGAGTTAAGAGAAATCCACAGATATTAAAATGGAAAACAAAATAAAAAGGAATTAGCGCACGGTAAAATTTTGTTTGTTTATTTACTTTTTTGAGAAATCATCTATCTGCTGTGTTAGTGTTTTTACATTTTCTTTTTACATATTATTATTTCTGTAATAAATGGTGATGAGATGCAGTCAGTTGTCATTGTCAAGGCCTGGTGATCATGACCATTAAATCTTGGCTTCTTCTTATCTTCTGCGTTAAGTTTGTAGTCATGCTAAATCCGCAGGCCTGTTGCCAAGATGAAGTCCACAGTCTTTTTCAGGTCAGCGCGGCACCCCCATAGCTTTTGGCAGAGTTCAGTGCCTTCTGGCCAGGTCAGGCATCATGGGTTGGGCTGTTTTGGAGAATGTGTTCAGGGGTCTTGATTCCTGTTCCACGTAGACATTCATTTGTGTCGTCACGATAGGCAGATGAATATCAGGAATACCATGAACATATAATAAAATTAATGAGGATGTCCTGAAAGAGACCAGTGCACAAAGAAAGTTTATTATTCACGTCAGAAGGAAGCAATTAACTTTCTTTGGGCATGTTAATGAAAGGTGGAAAAAACATAAATATATTGTGACATCAGGAAAGGTTGAAGGAAAACAAGACAGGATGACAAAAAGAAAAGAAACTGGATATCTTGACATCATGGCATGGAAAGAAATCAAGAACATAATTGTAAACAGCACTAGAGACAACAAGTTGTGGTGAAACATGATCACCTATACCAGTTGACATGGTACTTGAAGAAGAAGAAGAAAACTTCTAGTTAGCAGAAACATCATCTATCGAACAAGGGGCCAGCACTGCAAGAAGCCAGCACAAAGCATTCGTATGATTTTGCAGTAGTGGGTTTTGTAGCAATGTGTTTGACATGATGAGGTTGCCAACCTCAATCACAACCTCTTGTTACTTACCTTGAATAACATGCCTGACATCACTTATTACGACTGCCATAATTTCTCCCCATGAGATGGAGAGATCCTCTGTGGGTATCCTCATTAAGTCATGTTTTATTTTTATGTCAAGTTTTGTTCATACATTCATTTTAATTTGTGCCCGTTTTTTATCTTGTAACGTTGACAGAATCCTTGCCGCCATCTTGCCCACCAGATTTTTACAAGTCTGCTGCTTTAAGTCTCTTGTCAGCTTGGACTGTTGAGCCATGCATTGTAAGTTTTGAAGTAACATTTTTACTTCATTAGCAACAATTCAGGGCCATACTGATGTGTTATTTGACTAGAAATATGAAATCTTTGAGGATTTGTTGTTTCATTTACTGAAGTCACACATTGTCACTAGCTGTTATTGTATTTATTGTGTATTTTTTTTAAATTAAAAAAGCTGTTTATCTATTATAAAAACAAATAGTTTTAATTATTTGGTGATAACAGCGAGTGGTACAATTGTAAAAAAATGAGGTAAAGGATCCCGTTACATGCCCATCGGGGCATAATGGTAATATGATGTGAGGCCCATATTTTCTTGACCATATGACACACTAGGGGTGACGAGATTGCATCAAAAAAGCTGCCTTTAAAGAGTTGCTATACCCAATTCACTAGAAGCCGTTTGCAGTCTAAGAAAATCCTAAACCATCTGGGAATCAACATGCACCACTGAGCTCAGTAGAATTGTGACAGTTAATATTTTTAGCAATGCATAGAGAACTGATCAATGCACCCCTTGATGCTTTTGAATAATCCAAGGACTTTATCCTATAGTATGAAACCCAGTGTGGAGTCTGCAACCAGTCATGGAGTCTGTGGGGACATAGGTTTATCATCATTAACATTTGTGCTCCTAATGGAGCATGGAGCCCACCATTGTAGCTCGTCACCTTGTAGGAACTCTGCACCAAACATTCTATCACTCTTGTAGTGGTGGTTTCTGAAGTAGTGCATTTGACATGGTGGAGGTTGCCAGCCTCATGCGTAACCTGATATTAGTCACCTTGTGTGACATGCCTGAGGGAGTAGTTGTCATAGTCTTTGTCTCATCACAGACCCGGTGACCTACACAGGGCCCATTAGTTTATTAGCTGTGACCAGACTTATGAAATACTGGATAGTGAGTCATCTTTACTCCTTTAATTTGTTTTAAAAATTACCACAAATTTTATATTTTGATTTGCCTGTTTAAAAATCTTGGTTCGTCAGTGACTCAAGAATTGGTCAGTATCAGGAAATAATCTGACACTGAACAGGAAAGTGACAAAGAGTGCCAGGCAAGATAAAAGAGAATTTATTGAAAAACTAACAGAGGAAGACGAGATTGCAACAAAAAAGGACTTGAAAACATTATATAAAATCACTAGAACTTTATCTAAGAAACAGCTAAACCACAATACAACAGTGAAGAGCAGAGACGGACAAAACATTAGCAATGAAGAGAAACAAAGGGCCAGATGGGCTGAATATTTTAAGGAAATCCTAAACCGAAACCAACCAATACAGCAACCCATCATAGAACCAGCAGAAGAGCCACTACAGTGCAACATGAACCCACACACTAAACAAGAGATCTCTTGGGCAATAAAACAGCTAAAAAATGGGAAGGCCGCAGGACCAGATGGAATACCACCAAAAGCCCTGAAGGCAGACCATACACCACAGAGTTGCTACAACAGCTCTTCATGAAAATCTGGGGAAAAGAGGCCATCCCGAAGCGCTGGAAGTAAGGCCACATTATCAAGCTGCCAAAGAAATGAAACTTGAATGTATGTGGCAACTGGAGGGGTATAACACTGCTAGCTGTGGCTGGAAAAATTTTGACCAGAGTTTTGTTGGACCACATTAATTAAGAACAGGCGGTCTTATATATAAATTTGAACATACTGTGATATGGAAAACAGCTGGAGGATCTTGACTTTGCAGATGATTTGTGCCTTCTATCACATAGACAGCAAGATATGCAGGAGAAAACAAATAGGTGACAGAAGCTGCAAAGATGGGACTACACATAAATGTAAATAAAACAAAGGAAATGAGGATAAATAATAGGCAGATGGACTCTATGAAGATCAATGATCAAGTCATTGAAGAAGTAGAAAGCTTTAAATATCTGGGGAGTAACACTGACAAAGGAGGGGGAACCGATGGTGACATCTGTGCTAAGATAAATAAAGCCAGATGCGCTTTTAATGCCATTCGACCAATATGGAACTTCTCAGCTATATCCAGAGAGAACAAAATCAGAATCTTTAACTCAAATGTAAAGTCAGTAAGAAGGTGGGAATGGATATGACATACACTCAGAAGAGAACAATCAAGCATGGCCAGAGGTGCCCTTGACTGGAAGCCACAAGGGAAAAGAAGAGTGGGGAGGCCAAAGAGAACTTGGAGAAGAACTTTTGAAGAGGAGTGAAATTGGAATGACTTGGGCACAGCTGAAAAAGACAGCCCAGAATAGAAATCGATGGAGAGCAACTGTTTTAGCCCTATGTTCCACAGAGAGCAACTGTTTTAGCCCTATGTTCCACAGAGAGCAACTGTTTTAGCCCTATGTTCCACAGAGAGCAACTGTTTTAGCCCTATGTTCCACAGGGAACGAAAAGGAATGATGATGCTGATGATGATGAACATGTAGCTTTATGAATCTCCAGGCATTAAAAAATATGTGTCAGGTCCAAAATATTTAATTTACCGACTTGATTCATAGTTGATGAAATTGCTCCGTAAAATCTTTTGTCAATGTAATGGTTTTTTCGCCCCTTTTTAAAAAACAGTTTAATGTAAGGGAAATAATTAATGTAAATCAGCGGGAAACGAGTGAAAGTTTCTTTCTGTTGATTGAGGGTAGAGTTTTTTTGCTAGAGCGATTGTAGGGATAAATAGAGTTTTATAAAAGTGACGAGCTGGCACAACTAATGAACAGTGTACTAAAAGATGCAGCAATAGAGAATGCAGTCAGCGACCCATAGCTTGACTGCTTGCATCAGGGTCAGCGAACCAAGCTGACCAAGACCGTACTCCACCTCCACGTGGTGGTCCTGGAAACAGTCTGCAGCAGTGCAGTCTGGCTGAGCAAGTACGGATCGAAGAGGGAAGGCAAACCCGGTCCCAAAAAATGCCGTGCTGAAGTCGGATGTGTCGACCGAAAGGTGCAGATATCACAGCTACGGTGTAAACAGACACAACGTAACCACCGTCCTTTTCAGGGCGAACGAAGAAGAAGAAGAAAAAAGAAGAACAGTGTACTTAAAGAGAGCTTGATTTGTGGGCAGAATATGTCAAGCGCGGAATAAGAGATTTTGTCGAGTTAAAGTTTAGTCAGAAGATTTGTGACATTTGGTAAGTCATAATATGAGAAGTCTCTGAGACAGCATTAGGCAACCCAGCAGCTATGGGGATCTACTTTAAAAACACTGAGACCTGTATAGGTCTACCTCAATAAAATCTTGTCTGCAAAATTAGGTGGAAAATCAGTTTCAATTTTAGAATGAACATCTCTCAGCTTTATTCTTCTGCACACAAATTATTCCTGACCTTTCCCTAGGGATACCAACTTTGATCTGCCAGCGGGAGAGGGTAAGTTCAAAATTTCCCTAGCTTAACAAGTCTTTCTTTTCTCTTCTCAGAGTTGGAATGGTGCAGTTCACACATGATCACCAGCACACTACAGTGTAACATATGTGTCAGCTGTAAGAGCTAAACCTTCATATTGACGGACTTTGAAGACATTGACCTGTAATGTTTAGTGTCGTCAACATCATCATTATTGACTTTCTCTTGTTTCCCTTCATTGACCAGCAAATATCTGTTATTAATAGCTGTTGTTGTGACCAAAATTTACCAGAAATGAATTTATTTTTAGGCACAGCATGCTGCCATCAGGGACTTCCTTCCAGTGGTCAATGATGTGATTTCGTCAGATGTTCTGTAAGTATTGAAAAACATTTAGGTATTCTTCTTTGCCTTAGGTATTTTTGTGTGGAGCGTAGTCCTTCAACCAGTCTGACCTAACACTCTTCTCTTGGGTTAGCTGCTAATTCTTTCCATTTCTTTACCTTTCTAGTGTATTCTTTCCGTTTGTTACAGTTCTCTCCCTGTGTTTTTATGTCTTCGTGTGTTTCTTCCAGTCTGGGGATTCCAAAACAAGAACCTGTAGTGTTGAGTATTGAGTATCAGTCATAAGCTTCTTCTTCTTCTGTGTTGTATGCAGTCGTGCTAAATCTGCAGGCCTGTCACTAGGACAAAGTCCACAGTATGCAGTCGTGCTAAATCTGCAGGCTTGTCACCAGGACAAAGTCCACAGTATGCAGTCGTGCTAAATCTGCAGGCTTGTCCCCAGGACAAAGTCCACAGTATGCAGTCGTGCTAAATCTGCAGGCTTGTCACCAGGACAAAGTCCACAGTATGCAGTCGTGCTAAATCTGCAGGCCTGTCACCAGGACAAAGTCCACAGTCTTTTCCCTGTCAGCGCAGCAGCCCCGTAGATTCTGCCTGAGCTCAGCACCCACTGGCTAGGTCAGGCGTCATGGGTCATTGTGGAGAATGTGTTCAGGGGTCTGGATTCCATTTCCACATGGACATTCATTTGTATGAGTTATCCTGAGGTGATAGAGGTGGCTAAGTAATCTACAGTGGCCAGTTCTCTGGTGGAAAATGATGGTCTGCTGGTATTTGTTAAGCTGGGGGATGGGGACATATCCGTTGTATATATCACCTTCTTTTTTCCACTGGCATTTGTACTTGTGGATGATGGTTTTAGCTTCTTGATAGGGAAATGGGTGGCTGGATTGTTCCATTTTACTACCACTTCTACATAGAGCATTTGCTCTCTCATTTCCAGTGATTCCACATTGAGAGGGTAACCACTGAAGGGCAATTGTTGATGACCTTTTGATAATGTTAAGCTCAGATCTGATCTTATGCATCATGTTTTCATTTCTAGTTCTGTATTGATTCCAGTAATGATCTACAGTCAGTGAAGATTACTATCTTAGCTGGTGGCTGTTGTTCTGATCTGGTGAGGATTCTCAAAGCTTACTGTAGTGCCATAGCTTCTGCTCTGAAATTGGAGATCTTTTCGGTTGAGTAGGCCTTATGGATGATCCTCCTGTTTATGAATCTGATTAAAATGCCTCCTTCACCATTCTTTACTGTCCCCCTTTGCGGATCCATCTGTGTATATGTGTGTCCACTCCTTGGGGTTGTACTTTTCTTCAGTCATCTCCTGAGCCAAGGTTTTTAGTTGTGGAGGGGTCTAGTGGTCTTTCCAGAGTTCGTAGCGACCTGAAAAAAAAAAAAAAAAATTCCAGGCCTTTGGAAAGCCTGGAAAAATGGCTAAAAGCCTAGAATTTCCCGCATCGGACCTGGAAAAAAAATTACAAATCGAAAGTTGTCCATTTTTCGGTTATTGATGGTATTTTTCGTTAAACTTCAGTTACCGCAGAATTTTTACTTCCCTTTGCGCACTAAATTTATTTCCAGACGTTTTCGGCGATTTGTGTGTTCGGCGCTTTGTTATAATGACGTGAACGCACAGATTTATTTTTAGCGCTCGCGTCTGTTGTTACTCGAATGGTGAACGCACAGATTTATTTTTAGCGCTCGCGTCTGTTGTTACTCGAATGCTACTGGGAAAAAAGTATTAAATCGTTCATTTCAACTGAGGTAAGTAATAAATTCATTTATCTCATTTATAAAACATATTTAAATAAGTGCAGTTTATAGATAGGCCTACTGTACTTGCGTCTGTAATTTACAATGTAGACATATTTAGACTAGTTTTATTTTTAACCATGGCCAAAATTACAGTGTTTGAATGAAATTTCTTGGTTTACAACTGCTTACGGGAATGTTTTTGACACAGTTTAAGATGGTCAGGAATAGAAATTGATGGCGATTCCATATCCTATAGCCTACCCTGTTATCAGACCACGTCCCACTGTTCATTTCACCACATTTTTTGGAAATAAATATATTTTGAATGCCTTTTTATTATATTTACGATGAAGAGACATATCCAGTTCTACCTCTGCAGGGCTATAATTAGGATAGGCCTACATGTTTTCAATTCCAGATAACATGAATAACCGCCGATACATGAAAGTGGCATCACATCTGTCAAATCACTGTAATTAAGATAAATGAAAATTACCAATTTTGTGCATAGGCCTATGTTTAAAAAAAAAATTAATTAAATTTTTAAAAAAATCGAAGCAAACAGAAACGAGATAAAACAACCACCCCCCCAAACCCAAATAGTGGGGGGGGGGGGGGGTGTAAAGGCCTGCTGTTTCCGGTTAGATATTTAATAGATTTTCACTTATCATAAGTATTGTAAGAATATTATCATACCTTCACCCTCCCAATTACTATAAATTAGGGGCAAAGTCTTTTACAGACAGGGGGTATGATGTGCTGGTGTTGTGGGTAGTGAGTTTCCCCCCTTGCTTCACCCTAGGCCTAGTGAATTCTTGTTCATGAAAGGAGCGACCATTGCGGTGTTAGTCTCTTGGCCTAGCAAAACCTCTCATACCCCAAGATCGTTGTGCGTGGTGAAGAGCCACACCCTCCTCGAGGTAGTCCTGGTAACTGAGGGTGCGAATCCTCAGGCTAAACACAACGGATCTAGAGGAGCAAACCTCGATAATAAAACCGGTGCACTACACCGTACACGCCCTCTGTGGGTGGGAAGGAGCCAGATGGATACTGAACAAGTCTTGGGGGTGGGAACGAGTGTGGACTGCTCCCTGAAGATCGGAACCCATCGTACAGGCACAGAGACTCAGGACTTGACGATCCTATTGCCTTCAACTCTTGGTCACATGCCTAGAGCCTCGGAGAACTCGGCGTAACCAGCAGGCAATTTGGTGGTGGGGAAAGAGCACTGTGAGCCCTACCTTGGCTACGTATCACAAGGAGACGCAGAAACACCCCCTTTATCTCCCCCAGAGCTGGCACAGTACACTTCTGGCTTCTACCCGGGGCGGTAGGAAATCCACATCAAACCTGGCAGAGCAAGTCCTCCATCAGATGCGGCCGATGCTGGGCCCACTGGCGCGTGGACACGTCCCGATCCCCATCGAGACTTGCCCGGAGAGCCCACCCCGGCTCAAAAAAGCAGAGAAAGCCACTCTCCAAACCTCCGATGTCTTGCGGGCAGTGTTAGGATGTGCAAGAACATGGACAGGAAGACTCCACAACTTCCCCACTGAAGACACGCCCACGGCGACCGTTGCCTCAATTGGCTGTGTGTGGTGTACCCGGAAACGGGGCCTCCCAGTACTGAGGCACAGTTAAGTCCCCGATGTCACTTATCGGTGCAGAGTTGAGAGAGATGGCTGAGCATCACAATCCCCCCTGTGTTGCAGCATGATGAGAACCCAGCATTGCACACTGAGCTTGGGGGATCACTTGGGCACCAGACTTAATACTGGCTCTTGACTGGATGGCCGCATGCAGGAGATTTCTACAATGAAGGGTTGGCAGGTGGTGGGTATCTGGAAGTGGCTCTGTGCAGGACGTGAGGATTCCTTGGGAGAGCCCAGAACCAGAGCACAGCATTGTGCAAGCTCTGCATAGTTGGAGAGCCCCCCTGGATGACGGGGAATGCACAGTGTGCTACCCCACCTATCCCCAACTGCTAACTTAGAACCAGAAGTGGGGTCCTCTGTATGCGTGCCAGGCCAGGATAAAATGCCTGGGAAAGAGACTGGAGCTCAGAACTCCCTAACTCAAAGTTGCAGGATGGCAGAAAAGCCATGGGAAAGACAGGGCTATTTTGAAGATAACACAACCATATTTTCACCATACGAGCTCGGACGCCGCCTCGGTAAACAAGGTCCGCGCAGAGCAGTGACACCCCCAGGCTGCTTGCGAATAGTCTGCTACTGGGAACATAAACAGATTAGGGATGAGCTCACTCTCCCGTTGAACAGGTGCTAAAGTCATAGATACTGGGCCAGAAGGCGCACCGGAAACCACAGTATCACGCAACTCGCTTTTTTTTTTCTATGGAGAGTACACCGTCAAATAAATCTCGTACTGGTGCTCGCCCTGTGGAGCTCCACCAGGCAGATGCAGTGCCGGGCTGTGAGCCTCGACAGAGCCCACCCTTAGCTACTGGAGGACCCTCTAGACCGTCTTGTGGAGTCAGCAGACGGCGGAGGAGAACTACTGTCCAAAACAAAACAGAAAAAGAGAAACCCAGAGTGCCACTTGTCATGATGCACTGGAATGCAGAGGGAGTGAACAGCAAGCAGGCTGGATACAGCAAAAAGACAGAGCTGGAAAACATCTTGTATGAGAAGCAAGTCAGTGTTTGCTGTATCCAAGAGACTCACTTGAAAGCAGATCAAACCTTTAAAATAAGGGGATATCAATGCTTCAGATCCGACAGAAAAGATAGACGAAAAGGAGGAGTACTTACTCTTGTAAGGAATAACATTCCTGCACACGAAAGGAAAACCTTCATGGATGGAGCAGAATATCAGCTGTTGCAGATAAAGGTAGACAAGATGGAAATAGAGAACTCCTAAACTATTACTGTCCGAACAACAAACCCCTGAGTCTCAGCTCTATACAGGTACCAGCCACCAACTTTATAGCAGTTGGAGACTTTAATAGCCACTCCCAGAGCTGGGGCTATAACCATCTGGATCACAGAGGTGAAGAGGTTGAAACTTGGCAAGATGATCACTCCCTAATCCTAGTCAATAATGCCACAGATACTCCTACCTTCTACTCCAGAGGATGGCACACAACTTCAGCACCAGATCTTGCCTTCTCCACACCAGATATAGCTGGATCTATTAGTAGAGAAGTAGGAGACCAACTAGGGGGAAGCGACCATCGCCCAATCTTTCTTACTGTCCAGAGTGCAACTCTCAGTACAGGCCCAGCCATTACAAGATGGAACTACAAAAAAGCCAACTGGGGTTTATTCAGGCATCAGGTGAACACACTGCTGTCTACCCTCAAGGTACAGAACAGAGACATTAATGAAGTGGTAAAAGACTTCAACAGATGCATACTACAAGCTGCAAAAGAAACCATTCCCAAAGGATGCCGGCGTAACTACATACCATACTGGTCCAGCACACTCCAAGAACGTCAGGAAGCTATGGACAGGGCTAGAAAGGACGCAGAGTCTCAGTCTTCACTTGAAACTCACAACAAATGGAAAAAGGCTGTAGCAGAGTTTCAGAGAACAAAGCTAGAAGAAAAACGGAAAAGCTGGAGAACTAAAACGGCATCGCTGAACCTTGAGAAAGACGGCAGGAAACTTTGGAGATTAGTCAAGTCTCTAAATGAAGAGCGTTCCTCACCTAGGCAGACTATCACATTGGATGAAGGTGGCAAACTTTTCAGAGGAAAACAAGCTGCAGACTTGTTTGCTAGAAGATACAGTTCAGAAAGCAACTTACCCATTAACATAGATCATCAGAGAGAGATAAGAAAAGAAATACTGGCAACCATGGGACAGACAGATACTCCTGCCCCAATGAGGGAACCCATCACACTAGGAGAACTACAGAAGGCTATTTCCAAGCTTAAGTTTCAAAAGTCACCCGGCCCAGACAAAATCAGCAACGAAATGCTAGTAAATCTGAGCTCAGCAGCAAAGACAAAACTGCTTGAGATATTCAACCACAGCTGGTTGAAAGGAACGGTACCCCAAGTATGGAGAGAAGCCATCACAATACCCATACTAAAGAAAGGGAAGTGTAAGACCGAGGCTGCAAGTTACCGGCCAATCAGTCTCACAAGCTGTGTTGGGAAGACTATGGAGCGAATAGTCAACCACAGATTGAAATGGTATTTAGAGTCTGAGCGGATCCTGGTGCCGGAACAAGCTGGATTTAGAGAATGCTACAGTATAGAAGACCAAGTTACTTACTTGTCTCAAGCAATAGAAGATGCCTTCCAGGAGAAGAAAAAGGTCCTAACGATCTGGGTCGACTTCAAGCAGGCCTTTGACAAGGTGTGGAAAGATGGCCTCATTGCAAAACTTAGGAGAAGTGGAATCCAAGGCAACATGATGAAATGGATCCAGTCATACTTGCATAACAGGAGAACTAGAGTCACTCTTGACGGTCTGCAGAGCAGAAAAGTGTTGCTCCATCAGGGGGTACCTCAAGGAGGAGTAATTTCCCCAACACTCTTCCTTGTTTACATCAATGACCTGGTGAAAGATCTCCCTGCAGGAGTTAAAGCTGCCTTATATGCAGATGACCTAGTACTCTGGTGCGCTGATGAAAATGTCACCACAGCAAATTATAGAATGCAGCGGGCAGCAGACATGCTAGTGTCATGGGCAGAGAAATGGCTTATCACAATAAAACACAAACAAAACCTCCACAACACTGTTCTGCCTCGCCCCCAAGGACAAATCAGCTAACATACACCTAGGGACAACCGTGATCAAGGAAGAAAGCTACCCCACCTATCTTGGGGTGACATTTGACCAAAGGCTTACATGGAATAAGCATATTGAAAATGCAGAAGAAAAGGCCCGAAGACGACTAGGCATACTCAGAAAATTAGCAGGTACCAACTGGGGAGCAAATGAACGAAATCTAAAGAAGATTTATAATGGAGTAATAAGACCACACTTAGAGTTTAGCTCAGCAGCATGGTCATCAGCTGCTAACTCACATCTGCGGTCTTTGGACAAGGTGCAAAATCAAGCTCTCGGGCTCATTACAGGAGCTATGAAAACTACACCAATAACAGAGATGCAGAAGGTTGCTGGATTGCAGACATTGTCCCATAGAAGAGACACAAAAACCATGATCCAGATGGAAAAGTACAACAGTATGCCAATGCACCCAGTGAAGGCAAGACTAGATGATCTGGCATTAGGACGTCTAAAGCGTAGCGGCTTTGTGCATCGGGGAAAAAGACTGATAAGACAGCATCAAGAAGACCTATCCATGAAGACAGCACCACTGAAGCCCACCCTATACCCTGTACCATGGGAGCAGGCCAGCAGTGCCCTCCAAATTAATACATCAGTCAGTGGTCTCACAGGTGGATATGAGTATAATGGTCTGCAAGGACGAACTGCTACATTGAGTATGATCCAAGAAAGCTATCCCGATCAATCATGGATACATGCCTATACAGATGGATCAGCAACTAATGCTGTTAGGAATGGAGGTGCCGGTATCTTTATCTCATATCCTGACAACCACTATGAGACTAGGCACATTCCCACTGGTAAATTCTGTTCCAACTATACAGCTGAGGTTCAAGCTCTAGAGCAAGCTGCAAATATGATTTATAACACTAACTCTGACTGCCACCAGGTAGTCATCCTCACAGATGCACTGTCTGTCCTGCAAGCTCTCAAGGGTGGTAAACTCCCGCATCTGAGAAATGAACTAAACAAGGTAGCTGCCAAAAAGAGAACCATACTTCAGTGGGTACCATCTCATTGTGGTGTACCCGGAAATGAAAAGGCAGATAAACTTGCAAAAAAGGGAGGAGAATGTGAACAAGAAGATAATGAAGTCACATACTTTGAGAAAAAGAGAGCTATCCTGACTATCAGAAGAGAACAGAACCAACCCAAAGACGACTATCACACTCTCGACCGGCAGGGACAGATAACTATTTTTCGACTCAGGACAGGGCATAACAAACTGAATAAACACATGCACAAGCTACGATTGTCTGCTTCAACACTGTGCACATGTGGATTAAACGAACAAACTGCTGAGCATGTTCTACAGGACTGTCCTCTGTATGACCAGTTAAGAAAGATATACTGGCCCAATGACTCAACACTAAACTCAAAGCTATATGGAGTTAAAGAGGAACTTCAAACAACAGTCGAATTCATCATGAGAACTCGTCTGACGGTGTAATCATCAACGATGCGATCGCAAGAAGAAGAAGAAGAACTATAAATTAGCTTTTGTTCTAGTTAAATATTGTTTGACTATATTATGTATCATCACCAACCAAGATCTGCTTACTCGGAGCAAGCAAGAGGACATGCACACCATCACAGCTGGCAGACGCTGGAGCTGGGTTGGCCATGTCCTCAGAAGAGACCCCGATGCCATCACAAGAACAGCTATGCTTTGGACCCCTGAAGGAAAACGAAAGAGAGGCCGAGCAAAAACAACCTGGCGGAGGACTGTGGAGGCTGAGATGCAAAAAATGAACCAGAGGTGGGGCACTGTACGAAGGATGGCCACCGACCGAGCAAAGTGGAATCAATTTGTTGTTGCCCTACAAGACGCCACTAGGCGTGATGGCCACTGACTGCTTTGACGGTCGGCGGCTAAGGATCAAAGAAGAAGAAGATATGTATGCGTTTAAAACTTTGACTTGGTAAATATACATAGCTTAGGCCTACTCATAAGTTATTTTTGTGTTCCATTTTTTTTTTTACAGAAAAGAACACAACCCCAAGGAGCAGTTTTACCCTCAGAAACATCAAAACCATCTAACACTACTCCCTTTGACACATATTCTCTTCTGTGGTAGTTTTTATTCAGCCTTCAGCTTCATTTCAAGACCTGAAAGAAATTCAGATTGGTGCATTTGGAACAGTAGCTGAAAATAGGAAGCATTTTCCTGAAGCACTGAAGAAAAAGCAACTCAAATTGAAAAAGGCAAATCATCCTGTGTTTTGTGTGGCAGACGTCATCTCAGACCTAAGGGTCTTTTATATTTGGACATGCTCCCTAATATAACCGACTTGGTTGAACGAGACGCGCCTCGCCAAAATGAGGCAAAACCTTATTTAAAAAAAAAAAAAAAAAAAAAAAGATAAGACAGTCACCTAGCATGATACGGAAATATTTAACCTTATATCTACTGTTCACTCCAATGATAATACAAACAAGACAGTTAGAAAGACAAATTCATTAGGGCAGAACAATTCAGAAGCCAGTGCTTGCAGAAAAATACAGAAAAAGTATGGGAGGTGTCGACCACTTCGGCCAACTAGGTGCAAGCTACCCCTACCCACACAGATCCTATTTTTATATGATTTCTTAGTTGGGAGCCGCGCTAGCGTAGTGGTTACAACACCGCTCTGGCGACCGGGTGATTCAGGATCAAACCCGGGCGACGGCATTTGAGGATTTTTCGTCGACCGGGAATTGGACTGGATTAACTCGAGACCTGGCGAGAACATTTGAAGAAGTGTCGTCGACCAGGGATTGGCGGCTCCTGAGCCGACCCAGCTCTAATGGGTACCTCCGAAATCGGCGAGTATCTGCCTGAATGGCAAGGGACACCTGTCTCTGTACAAGAAAAGGGATACTCACGTAAAATCAATGTCAAGTTAGACATTAACAATAACCTGAGATTTCGCCTCGAGTATTAGCGGGCGTACGGAAAAAAAAAAAAAAATTTCTTAGTTGAAACTGCCCTGGTCAATGGGCACATAACCTACAACACTGATCAAAGCAAAGATCGGGATGTCAGTCTGACTTTTATTGAACCTGCTATTCTTCGACACAATGTGACACCTTCAAAACCACAGGTCACAACAGCACGACTTACTGAGCACCACTTCATTGATAAATATGAAATGGCAAGATACAAACCAGACTGTAAAGCGTGTAAGGCTGCAGGGATCAGAAGCCAGACTTGCATGTACTGCCCAGATTGCAATGTGCCTCTATGCCTGATACCCTGCTTCAGGTTATACCACACAGTCGAGGATTATCAACGATCCAGTCAAAGACTCTTGCAGAGGCCTACAGCTACAACTTCAACCCCAGTTAATGAAGGAAGCAGCTCAGACTCCCAACTAGAGGTGCTTAACTACTCATTCACAAACACTCATTGTCAGATGCCACAGACGCAGAATACATTAAAAAAAGACAAACACAAAAATTACATTTTTTTTGCATTTTATTCACAATTTTTGTTAGCCTTTTATGTTGAAAAATGTGGTTAATCGTTAAATCAGTACGTCAATCAAGCTTATTTTATTCATTGCCATCCATGTCCCTAACATTTTATTGCACTGACATTGAACAAATTCACTATAAAGTGGAAAAAAGATCATGGTTTTAAAACATCTCCTGACATTTCTATAAATAGCCACACAAATTCAAGAAGGTTGCAATGATCATGTGATCAATTTGCATAAAATATGTTTCTTCGGATGTGGCAACCATTCGTAATGGTGCTCTAAAAATTTCAAAGGCCTATGTCTGTTTTTCAATTTTTTATGAATTTTCAAAAAAACCAGTGGTTTTTAAAGAAATTTGCAAACACCCTTGGAAATGGGAGAAAGTAATACTCCGTATTTGCTGGTCAGCAAAGTGATAATTATATCTGAGAAAATTAGATGAGGAAAATATTAGAGTTTCCCATCCTTGAAAATATGTGCTTGGGCCTGGAAAAGGCTGGAAAAACCCTGGAAAATGCTTGAAGAAATTTGCTATGAACCCTGTCTTTCTGTCACATTTCCTCATAATCTATTAACATTTCCATTTTGGTAGGTTATTTGGGAGGAGGTCTTCATGACATTGATGCAGCTGTTTTGAGATATGATAGAAGCTGGTTCTCTTCAGCCTGTCTTTTTGTCATGCATTGGGTGATTTGACATTTGTAGTAGCTTCTCGCAGTGAGCAAACACCTTTTCTTCACATCTGTCGTCAAGTTATTAACTTGATAATTCATGAGTATGCGTGCTGTACTTGGAAGTGGTCACAATTTCTGTGTTGTCAGCTCTAATATTAGTTCCCTTTCCATGGTGTTTTTATGGCTCATTTTCTGCAACCCAAGGAATTCCAGAGCACAAAAATAGCAGTGATGTACCTGATTGATATTTGTTAGCTTGGTGACTTGATGAGAACAAATGTATAGGATATTATTCTTGAAATTGTGCACAGTTTCTGTGTTAACTCTAACTCTTTATGTCCCAAAAGCTGATATATCGTACTTCCTTCTAGACCCATTTGGCCCAATCGTTAAATCGGCTTTCGTATCTTTTGCTCCTTTCTAGAGCTGTTTTCTAATTTTAACAACCTAAAACAGCATTTCTGACAGGAAGTACTTTCTTTTAAATACCTTGTGTATTTATGCATATGAACATTTAAAAAAATATTTTCCAAAAAAAAACAATAAAAAAGCACCGGGGTGGCCATTTTTGTTTGGGCCAAACCCAATTTTTTGCTTGGGACTGAAAGAGTTAATTTTGGTTCTCCGTGTGTTTTTGTGTCTCCTATTTCATTTTCTTTGGATGTTCCAGAACAAGGCCTTGTAGGGCTAAGTATCGAGTACCATTTGTTAGTTTGGTGACTTTATGAGAATAATCTCTATTATTCTTGAAAATGTGCACAGTTCCTGTGTTACTTTTAGTATTAATTTGCTTTCCCATGTGTTTTTGTGTTTCCTTGTGTTTTTTCTACTTTGGGGATTCCAGGGTTTAAATTCTGAATGTTATTTGATAGCTTGGCCACTTTATGAGAAAGAATCTATGCAATATTATTCTTGAAAACGTGCACAGTTTCTGTGTTGTTAACTCTAGTATTTAATTTGGTGTCCCACACGTACCCAGTTTCTGTGTTGTTAACTCTAGTATTTAATTTGGTGTCCCACACATACCCAGTTTCTGTGTTGTTAACTCTAGTATTTAATTTGCTGTCCCACATGTACCCAGTTTCTGTGTTGTTAACTCTAGTATTTAATTTGGTGTCCCACACGTACCCAGTTTCTGTGTTGTTAACTCTAGTGTTTAATTTGGTGTCCCACACATACCCAGTTTCTGTGTTGTTAACTCTAGTGTTTAATTTGGTGTCCCACACGTACCCAGTTTCTGTGTTGTTAACTCTAGTATTTAATTTGGTGTCCCACACGTACCCAGTTTCTGTGTTGTTAACTCTAGTATTTAATTTGGTGTCCCACACGTACCCAGTTTCTGTGTTGTTAACTCTAGTGTTTAATTTGGTGTCCCACACGTACCCAGTTTCTGTGTTGTTAACTCTAGTATTTAATTTGGTGTCCCACACGTACCCAGTTTCCATGTTGTTAACTCTAGTATTTAATTTGGTGTCCCACACGTACCCAGTTTCTGTGTTGTTAACTCTAGTATTTAATTTGGTTTCCCTCTTGTTTTTTTTTCTGTCTCCTCATCTTTTTCCTTGGATTTCCAGAACAAGACCTTGTAGGGCTAAGTATTGAGGGTCATTTGTTAGTGGGATGACTTTGTGAGAGAGAAATGTGTATTATTATTGACAGTGTGCACAGCTTATGCATTAACTTAAGTATGAATGAGCTTTCTCACTTTAATATGAATGAACTTTCTAACTTTAGTATGAATGAACTTTCTAACTTTAGTATGAATGAACATTCTAACTTTAGTATGAATGAACTTTCTAACTTTAGTATGAATGACTTTCTAACTTTAGTATGAATGAACTTTCTAACTTTAGTATGAATGAACTTTCTAACTTTAGTATGAATGAACTTTCTAACTTTAGTATGAATGAGCTTTCTAACTTTAGTATGAATGAGCTTTCTAACTTTAGTATGAATGAACTTTCTAACTTTAGTATGAATGAACTTTCTAACTTTAGTATGAATGACCTTTCTAACTTGAGTATGAATGACTTTCTAACTTTAGTATGAATGAACTTTCTAACTTTAGTATGAATGAACTTTCTAACTTTAGTATGAATGAACATTCTAACTTTAGTATGAATGAACATTCTAACTTTAGTATGAATGAACTTTCTAACTTTAGTATGAATGAGCTTTCTAACTTTAGTATGAATGAACATTCTAACTTTAGTATGAATGAACTTTCTAACTTTAGTATGATTGAGCTTTCTAACTTTAGTATGAATGAACATTCTAACTTTAGTATGAATGAACTTTCTAACTTTAGTATGAATGAACTTTCTAACTTTAGTATGAATGAACTTTCTACCTTTTGTATGATTGAGCTTTCTAACTTTAGTATAAATGAGCTTTCTCAGTTTAGTATGAATGAGCTGTCTCAATTTAGTATAAATGAGCTTCCTCACTTTAATATGAATGAGCTTTCTCAGTTTAGTATAAATGAGCTTCCTCACTTTAATATGAATGAGCTTTCTCAGTATAAATGAGCTTCCTCACTTTATTATGAATGAGCTTTCTCAGTTTAGTATAAATGAGCTTCCTCACTTTAATATGAATGAGCTTTCTCAGTATAAATGAGCTTCCTCACTTTAATATGAATGAGCGTTCTCAGTTTAATATAAATGAGCTTTCTCACTTTAATATGAGTGAGCTTTCTCACTTTAATATGGATGAGCTTTCTCACTTTAATGTGAGTGAGCTTTCTCACTTTAATATGAATGAGCTTTCTCACTTTAATATAAATGAGCTTTCTCACTTTAATATAAATGAGCTTCCTCACTTTAATATAAATGAGCTTTCTCACTTTAATATAAATGAGCTTCCTCACTTTAATATGAATGAGCTTTCTCAGTTTAGTATAAATGAGCTTCCTCACTTTAGTATGAATGAGCTTTCTCACTTTAATATGAATGAGCTTTCTCACTTTAATATGAATGAGCTTTCTCACTTTAATATAAATGAGCTTTCTCACTTTAATATAAATGAGCTTTCTCACTTTAATATGAATGAGCTTTCTCACTTTAATATAAATGAGCTTTCTCACTTTAATATGAATGAGCTTTCTCACTTTAATATAAATGAGCTTTCTCACTTTAATATGAATGAGCTTTCTCACTTTAATATGAATGAGCTTTCTCACTTTAATATAAATGAGCTTTCTCACTTTAATATAAATGAGCTTTCTCACTTTAATATAAATGAGCTTTCTCACTTTAATATAAATGAGCTTTCTCACTTTAGTATAAATGAGCTTTCCGTTGTGTTTTTGTGTTTCCCTATTCTTTTCCTACCATGGTAATTCTAGAACAAAAATTGGAAGTGTTATTGAATTTCATTTATTAAATATTGAGTGTCATTTATTAAATATTGAGTGTCATTTATCAAATATTGAGTGTCATTTATTAAATATTGAGTGTCATTTATTAAATATTGAGTGTCATTTATTAGCTTGATGACTTTATGAGGAAGATTGTTTATAATGAAATTCTTGGATGTGTGTACAGTTTCTGTGTTGTCATCTCTAATATTAGTGGGGATTTATTTTCAGTATTTATGCATGCCTTAACTGACTTGGAACTGTTTCATATTTCAGCTACAGTAGAGATTTGAACCAAGAGTTACGTTTGATCAATGAGCAGATGTGCAGGGACTGTGAGCAAATTGTTTCCAACTTGACCAAGCATGAGTTGGGTGTGGAGTACCTGCTGCAGTGTAAAACTCTTGAACTCATGTTTAAATATGCAACATCTCTATCTTGTAAGTTGACGTTTTGTTACCTTAATGATATTAAATGTGCAGCTTGGTGGTATAGCTGTTAGCTGCTGAACTTGCCACTTTGAAGGCTGGGGTTCATTCCTCAGTAGAGGAATTAACTGTTACAGACCTGCAAGTTGGTAGTGCATGATTATATTGCTGAAGTAAAATATAATGCATCTCCCCACTACACTTGGTATAAGTAGGAAGATTATTTTTATAATTGGCATTTCATTGTTCAGCAGTCAGCAACAGAACTTATAAAAAACAATACTGGAGACAATAAGTTGTGGAGAGGCATGATCACCTACATCACCAGGCATGGTACATGAAGATGAAGATTTTCTCCAGCATAGTGCTGGCTCCACAAGAGAAGCATACTGGCAGCATGGCCTTTGCCAATTCCCTAAGAAAAAAGAACTGTGACAGTGATGGAAGCCTGAGATAGATGAGGCTGTTTGAAAACAAATGAAGAAAAAATTAAAAATAGTTTCTTGTGTTTTCCTCCATTATTTTTACAACCTGTTGCCAGCTTAACTTATTTTCTATTTTATAAATATATTCTCATGAAAATATTTGTATGTTATAAATATATTCTCATACTATATAAAAATATTTATATATTATAAATATGTTCTCATACTGTATAAAATATTTTTATGTTATCAGTAAGTTCTCATACTGTTTAAAATGTTTTTAACGGACAGGTCAAAATGTCAAGTTAGTCCTGGAAAGCTTGAGCAGTGTTGTCATGACAAAGGGTGAGAGTGTGCTGAACTTTGACCCAGACACGTTTTATGCTGTAATGAGGATTGCAGTCAACAAGTTTGAACAAGGATCAGTAAGGCAGCTTTAAGTACACTCTTTAATCTATTTCATAACAATTTTATTGTTTGACAACTAGATTTGAACAAATTCAGATTCTGTTGTGAATAAATTCTTTCCCCTTGTCTCATGCAACCTTTGGACCATATTGCTAGACTTATTCTTTAGTGACCAGGTTTTTGCTTCATACATGTGAGTTACTCAACGTAGCATCTAGCAAATCTGATTGTTGGTTGGGTAGTCAAGTTTGTAAACAAATGTAAATGTGTTCTTATATTAACCTTGAAACACTTTCACTAATTGTTGGTTGGGTAGTCAAGTTTGTACACAAATGTAAAATTGTTCTTATATTAACCTTGACATACTTTCACTGACTCTACAGGATATGAATGAGAAGACAGAGTTTGCCAGGATTATCACATCATTTCTGACTGGAATATCCATGGTTAGTACGGTACTCATATTATCATTCATCCAGTGTGTCCGTAGATTACCTGCCCTTCATCTCTGCTGAAAGTTCCAGCTTGCGTTTGTGTTAATTTTCCATTTTAATGCAGTTTCTTATTAGAATTACTAGTAATGAGCTCAACCTCATGTATCCTTCTATATTTTAAAGTTATACTAGTTTTGTGTCTGACATACTTGTATGTATCCATGATGTAAAGGATGAAAGGGAACTCATCTCGTGGACAGAGAAGAAAACAAACAAAGAAATCCCAGACGCTAGCAATAAAAAGAGAAACAATGATTTAGATCAAAGTTAGACTGCTGCAATGTTTTTAGTCGTATAAACAAACATAATACCTTGCTGAAAGTCATAATGGAAGGGAAAAAGACCTGACTAACATGCAAGACAAAGACAGTGCTATAAGTGCAAAAGTAACATCAAGAAATGGACAAGAGAGAGACTTTCAGAGTGTACCATCAAGACAAGAGAGAGACTTTCAGAGTGTACCATCAAGACAAGAGAGAGACTTTCAGAGTGTACCATCAAGACAAGAGAGAGACTTTCAGAGTGTACCATCAACACAAGAGACAGAAGGTCTCGGAGATCTTTTGCAGCCGGCTGTTGATAGATCAGAAGGTCAATTTATCTCATGTTATCACATATGTTCACTTCTCCATATCATACAAATAATTAACATTACGTTATGTCATGTCCAAAGAAATCACAAAAGATAATCTTTCTTTGTCCATGGCACGAAGATGGTTAAATTATTGTACTGTTGCCATGGATATTCTCTTGTCAATACACCAAGATAATAAGGGTATTTAACATTATCTAATTTTTCAGGATGCTGATTAACATTACCTAATATTACATAAAGACACTTAACATTACATAATATTACATAAAGACAATTAACATTACCTAATATTACATAAAGCTAAATAATATCACCTAATATTACAATAAGACAAATAACATTACCCAATATTACATAAAGACAATTAACATTACCTAATATTACATAAAGATAATTAACATTACTTAATATTACATAATGATAATTAACATTACCTAATATTACATAAAGAAAATTAACATTACCTAAAATATATAAATAAAAAAAAGACTAGCATTGTCTAATATTGTCTAACATTGTCTAATATTGTCTAATATTGCCTAACATTGTCTAATATTGTCTAATGTTGTCTAATATTGTCTAACATTGTCTAACATTGTCTAACATTGTCTAACATGTCTAATATTGTCTAACATTGTCTAATATTGTCTAACATGTCTAATATTGTCTAACGTTGTCTAACATTGTCTAACATTGTCTATGTTGTCTAACATTGTCTAACATTGTCTTATATTGACTAACATTGTCTAATATTGACTAACATTGTCTAATATTGACTAACATTGTCTAATATTGTCTAATATTGACTAACATTGACTAACATGGTCTAATATTGACTAAAATTGTCTAATATTGTCTAATATTGACTAACATTGTCTAATATTGACTAACATTGTCTAATATTGACTAACATTGACTAACATTGTCTAATATTGTCTAATATTGACTAACATTGTCTAATATTGACTAACATTGTCTAACATTGTCTAATATTGACTAATATTGACTAACATTGACTAACATTGACTAACATTGACTAACATTGTCTAATATTGTCTAACATTGTCTAATATTGACTAACATTGTCTAATATTGACTAACATTGACTAATATTGTCTAATATTGACTAACATTGTCTAATATTGACTAACATTGTCTAACATTGACTAACATTGTCTAATATTGACTAACATTGTCTAACATTGACTAACATTGACTAACATTGACTAACATTGACTAACATTGTCTAATATTGTCTAATATTGATTAACATTGTCTAATATTGACTAACATTGTCTAAGATTGACTAACATTGACTAACATTGTCTAATATTGTCTAATATTGACTAACATTGTCTAACATTGACTAACATTGTCTAACATTGACTAACATTGTCTAATATTGACTAACATTGTCTAATATTGACTAATATTGACTAACATTGACTAACATTGTTTAACATTGACTAACATTGTCTAACATTGACTAACATTGTCTAACATTGACTAACATTGTCTAACATTGACTAACATTGACTAACATTGTCTAACATTGACTAACATTGACTAACATTGACTAACATTGACTAACATTGTCTAACATTGACTAACATTGACTAACATTGTCTAACATTGTCTAACATTGACTAACATTGTCTAACATTGTCTAACATTGACTAACATTGACTAACATTGTGTTGTGTAGTTCTCAGGTGTCTCTGATGAGACAAAAAAAGAATAGCTACTACTCCCTCAGGCATGTCGTACAGGCATGTCGTACAGGCATGTCGTACCAGTATGAGGTTGGTGACCTCATTATGTTTGCTACAGAAACCACAGCTGCAGCAGCTTTTGAATGTTTGGTACAGGCTTCATGCAAAATGGAAAAAGAAGAATAATATTGTACTTATAACTGTCATCATCATTTTCCTGTAGGTGGTCTTCTTGTAGGAAACTTGTACCAAACATTCACATAGAGACATCACTGTAACATGTCCCCTTGTAGGAAACTTGTACCAAACACTCACATAGAGACATCACTGTAACATGTCCCCTTGTAGGAAACTTGTACCAAACATTCACATAGAGACACCACTGTAACATGTCCCCTTGTAGGAAGCTTGTACCAAACATTCACATAGAGACACCATTGTAGCCTGTCCCTTTGTAGGAAGCTTCTACCAAACATTCACATAGAGACACCATTGTAGCCTGTCCCTTTGTAGGAAGCTTGTACCAAACATTCACATAGAGACACCATTGTAGCCTGTCCCTTTGTAGGAAGCTTCTACCAAACATTCACATAGAGACACCATTGTAGCCTGTCCCTTTGTAGGAAGCTTGTACCAAACATTCACATAGAGACACCACTGTAACATGTCCCCTTGTAGGAAACTTGTACCAAACATTCACATAGAGACACCACTGTAACATGTCCCCTTGTAGGAAGCTTGTACCAAACATTCACATAGAGACACCACTGTAACATGTCCCCTTGTAGGAAGCTTGTACCAAACATTCACATAGAGACACCACTGTACCTGGTCCCCTTGTAGGAAGCTTGTACCAAACATTCACATAGAGCCACCACTGTAGGTGGTCCCCTTGTAGGAAGCTTGTACCAAACATTCACATAGAGCCACCACTGTACCTGGTCCTCTTGTAGGAAGCTTGTACCAAACATTCACATAGAGCCACCACTGTAACATGTCCTCTTGTAGGAAGCTTGTACCAAACATTCACATAGAGACACCACTGTAACATGTCCCCTTGTAGGAAGCTTGTACCAAACATTCACATAGAGACACCACTGTAACATGTCCCCTTGTAGGAAGCCTGCACCAAACATTCACATAGAGACACCACTGTAACATGTCCCCTTGTAGGAAGCTTGTACCAAACATTCACATAGAGACACCACTGTAACATGTCCCCTTGTAGGAAGCTTGTACCAAACATTCACATAGAGCCACCACTGTAACATGTCCCCTTGTAGGAAGCCTGCACCAAACATTCACATAGAGACACCACTGTAACATGTCCCCTTGTAGGAAGCTTGTACCAAACATTCACATAGAGCCACCACTGTAGGTGGTCCCCTTGTAGGAAGCTTGTACCAAACATTCACATAGAGCCACCACTGTAGGTGGTCCTCTTGTAGGAAGCTTGTACCAAACATTCACATAGAGACACCATTGTACCTGGTCCCCTTGTAGGAAGCTTGTACCAAACATTCACATAGAGCCACCACTGTAGGTGGTCCCCTTGTAGGAAGCTTGTACCAAACATTCACATAGAGCTACCACTGTAGGTGGTCCTCTTGTAGGAAGCTTGTACCGAACATTCACATAGAGACACCACTGTACCTGGTCCTCTTGTAGGAAGCTTGTATTAAACATTCACATAGAGCCACCACTGTGACATGTCCTCTTGTAGGAAGCTTGTACCAAACATTCACATAGAGACACCACTGTGACATGTCCTCTTGTAGGAAGCTTGTACCAAACATTCACATAGAGCCACCACTGTAACATGTCCCCTTGTAGGAAGCCTGCACCAAACATTCACATAGAGCCACCACTGTAACGTGTCCCCTTGTAGGAAGCCTGTACCAAACATTCACATAGAGACACCACTGTAACATGTCCCCTTGTAGGAAGCTTGTACCAAACATTCACATAGAGACACCACTGTAGGTGGTCCTCTTGTAGGAAGCCTGCACCAAACATTCACATAGAACAACCACTGTAACATGTTCCCTTGTAGGAAGCTTTCACCAAACATTCACATGCTGGTGTAGTGGTGGTTTCTGTGACAATTTGTTTGACATGATGAGGTTGCCAGCCGCCCACGTACAACCACATATTAGTTGCCTTGTGTAACATACTAACATACTGAGGGTGATTTCGTGTGAACACAGATATAAACACTGAACGAAACCCAATGTCTGTGAGTAGTAAATAATAATCAAAAATAAATAATTAGTAGGCACTCAAGAGAAAGAAAAAAGAGAGGACACTAGACCATAGAACAGTAACGGAAGTTACAGGCAAACCAGAGAATTGAACAAGGAACATCCGAACAGTGCCATAGTCTCACTACGAGAGTGAATTGTGACAGTGCACATGATCAGCTAAGCAAAAAAAAAAAAAAAGTCCTTTGCTAGTTGGGGTAACTTTCACAACACTATACTAGCTTACTTAGTCGTTCCCCTTCTACCGTGAGGTGTAGAGGTCACTATACTAGCACATGATTCTATTTTTGTTTAAATCTTGGTTATTCCAGGTCCTGTGGTCCATAGTTGCATGTAGTTTTGTGAGAGTGGCTACCACTGTTAATGCATTTTTGTTTTAGATACTTAGCTGACCGTATGTCCTTTCATAATTCACTCTTGCAGTCAGATGGACAATGCAGATAGCAGTTCTCATTGAAAGTCTCTAAGTTAAAATGAAGGAATTGATGCAGATGTACATTTGGGGTTTCATTGTCTCATTTACAGGTGGAGATAACTGTGCAGATGGACTGGGTTTTGAAACTAACTCAAGTTCTTCAGAGACTCATCTCCATGAAGATTGGTAAGTACCTACTTTTTTTACTCACTTTTCTAGTACAGTCATATATGTTCATTTGTCCTGGATTAATTTTTCCAAGTTCTTCTGCATCTAGAACCATGACAGCTGGTGTAGGTGATCTGAACAACCAAAAACTGAAATATTCTCTAAATTGAAAGTTTGTCCAGTGAAGGCTATGGACCCTTGGGAAAAAATGGACCAAAAATGCATAATTAAAAGATTGTAGGTCATGTCCTCTGACCTTTTGGTATTCACTCATAGACACCCAAGGGACCGTGGACAACAGGATAAGAAACACTGTATTAGATAAGTCTTGCTGTAGCATATGCCCATGATTTGCTTGTCTAGTTGATCTCACGTGTGCAGCCAGAAATTGATGGTGACATACCTTACTTATTTACTTAGTCGTTCCCCTTCTACCGTGAGGTGTCTTCTTCTTCTTCGATCCTTAACCACCGACCGTCAAAGCAGTCAGTGGCCATCACGCCTAGTGGCGTCTTGTAGGGCAACAATAAATTGATTCCACTTTGCACGGTCGGTGGCCATCCTTCGTACAGTGCCCCAACTCTGGTTCATTCTTTGCATCTCAGCCTCCACAGTCCTCCGCCAAGTTGTTTTTTGTCGGCCTCTCTTTCGCTTTCCTTCAGGGGTCCAAAGCATAGCTGTTCTTGTGATGGCATCGGGGTCTCTTCTGAGGACATGACCAACCCAGCTCCAGCGTCTGCCAGCTATGATGGTGTGCATGTCCTCTTGCTTGCTACGAGTAAGCAGATCTTGGTGATGGTATTCGGCCAAAAGATGCGGTGAATTTTTCTTAGGCATGTTGTGTGAAAAGAGGACAATTTTGACATTTCCTTCTCTGTGACTCTCCAGCATTCCGCACCATAGAGAAGCACAGAAAGCACGCAACTCTGGTATAATCTTAATTTTGTGCTTGTGCTTTATTGGGAGGACTTCCAGATGTTATTTAGGCTAAAGAAGGCTGTTCTTGCCTTATTCATTCTGATGTTGATGTCTTTGCCTGCCCCACCGTCTGGTGTTACTATGCTTCCTAGGTATGTGAAGGTATCTGTCTGTACCAATTGCTGATTCCTTACTGATATGGGCTCAGGGTTGTTCACATTGAGCGTCATGACCTCAGACCTCTTCAAATTGATGTTCAAGCCCACCTGCTGGCTAAATTTATTAAGTCTATCCATTTTTTCCCGGATGTGTTGATGTGAATGTGCCAGCAGTGCAATGTCATCTGCATATTCCAGATCTTCCAATGTAGAAAATGTAGTCCATCTTATTCCTCTTGGACTGCCCTCTGTTGTCTGGCGCATCACCCAGTCTATGACTGTTAAAAAAAGAGTGGTTGATAAGGGGCATCCCTGTCGTACTCCTGTCTTCACCTCGAAGGTTAGGTTGCTCTGCCCAACACTACACGTAAAGTTGGCATAGAGGCTTTTTATGACTGTCACCATGCAGCCTGGAACTCCACAAGCCCTCAGTACCCTCCATAAACTGTCCCCATGCATGCCGTCAAAAGCCCTTTCAAAATCAACAAAATCCATGTAAAGCTGTCCCTGCCACTCCGAGCACCGCTCCACAATGTTCCCGAGAGTGAACACATGGTCCACACATCCTCCGTTCTCTCCAAACCCTGCCCGCTCCTTCCTCAGCCTGTAGTCCACCGCCCCTGAAATTCTCTGTATAATTATCCTGCCTAGTATTTTGCCGGGAACCGAGAGAAGAGTGACCCCTCTCCAATTATTGCAGTCCGCAAGATCTCCCCCCCTTGGGCAATTTGACAATTATTCCCTTGTTCCACTCCGATGGTGTTGTCCCCGTTTTCCACACTTGTGCAAATAGTGGTTCTAATAGTTCTGCTGCCAGCTCAGGGTCTGTCTCAAATAGCTCCGCATTTAAGCTATCATGGCCCGGAGCTCCACCGCTCTCCAACCCCCTGATTGCTGCGATGACCTCCCCCCCCTCGTGGAATGTCTGTACCCACATCCAGATCGCCCTCAGCCCCAAGAACATCCAACCGCGTCTCCGGCACCTCCCTGCCCAGAGCCTCCCCGAAGTGCTCTGCCCACCCCGTCTCCCGTCCCTCTGCTGTCCCGATGAGACCCCCCTGCCCATCTCTTACCAATGCAATACCGTTCGCACCCCGTTTTCCGCCGATGAATCTAGCCATTTTGCACACTGTGCTCCGTTCATTTCCCAGCGCTGCCCCCTCTGCCTGCCCCGCAAGATCATCCAGGAAATTCCCCCCGTTGGCTCGGGTCTGGCGTCCAACCTCCCTGTCCAGCTGGCTGCACCGCTCGCTACACAGTTGCTCCAACCTGGGGGACCTCGCCTCCGCTCTCTCTCCCCTCATTTCCCCTCCCATCTCCATGGTGTCCAGCGCCTCCGGTGCCATCCAGTCCTGCCCCCTCCCCTCCCGGAATCCCAAGCATGATCCGCCACCCTCCTTATATACCGTTGAAATGGCGTTGAAACTCCGGTCCACATCATCAGTCAATGTCCCCTCCCGGCCCCTGGCAAATTGACATCGCCTCTCAATGTCGGCCGCAAAAGCTTTTCCGGCAAGGGGGTCCCTCAATCCGCTGATGTCAAACCTTTTCTGTGCAGCCACAGCCAGCCCAGCCCTTCCCAGTCTCACTTTCAGTTTTGCCACCACCAAATGGCGACCACCTCCCACATCCGCACCTCCCCCCACCCTCACATCCCGTAATGCACGTCTCCATCCACCGTCAACCACGATGTGGCCCATCCGGTCTCTGTCCCGACCACCCGGCGATTCCCATGTCAACCTGCGAATCTCCTCACGTGGGAAAAGTGTTCCTCCAATGACCAGGCCGCCAATGCTACAGAAACTTATCAGCCTATCCCCACCCTCGTCTGCCGCTTCGCCGCCGCACCCCCCCACCGTTCTTTCACTACATGTACTGCGTGTACCAACTCTCGCACCGAGGTCTCCCATTACCACAACAAGACCATATCCAGGTGTGCCCTCCATCTCCCTCTGCAGCTGCCGACAGAATTCATCCCTGACCTCCCCATCGCTATCATTCATTGGTGCGTAGCATTGTATTATTGTAGTGTTGGTGAATCTCCCTCTCAATCTCAATCGTATCAGTCTGTTGTTGATGGGCCTCCATTCCAGCAATGTCCTTTCTATCCCTTTCTGTAGAATAATGGCCACGCCTTCACTGCGCCGCCCATCCCCTCCTCCAGAGCAAAGCACCGCCTCTCCTGTTGCTGTTTTAACTTTTCCTGCCCCTGTCCATCCGCTCTCACCCATCCCCAGGATGCGCAACCCACAGTTTCTCATCTCTGCCGTGACCCGTCTTAGTTTACCTGTCTCGTACATTGTCCTGACATTCCAAAATCCTATTCTTGTATCCTGTTTTGCGGTCAGGACATCCGTTTTCATGTCAGTGGCTTCCTTTCGGCTTTCACCACTGACAGTCATACGAGCCACAGACTCCGAATGTCCATCCCGCAGCAAAGCCTGTTCATTTGATGTTGTTTCCGTAACTTCATTATTTTTTTTACATAGACAGGGGTGTCAGCCCTATGCTAAAACCCCCAACCTGGAGGACCAGGGTACCAGCTTTTGTCTGACCCCTACCCACACAGACCAGTCCAGCTTGGTTGAACCTACCAGGAGTAAAACTCCCACTGGCATAGCTCTGGGGATTGTCAGGGTACGCAAGCTGCTATACCGCTACAAGGTATAGGTACCATTGATGGCAGCTTAACCGTGAGGTGTAGAGGTTTGGAAAAGAGAGCGCCAGACTATCCTATCGGCTGTCTTCCTCCTGGCCTGGTTCCATTCTAGTCCTCGGTCCTTCAAAGATTGTCTAATGTTGTCCTCCCAGCAGACTCTGGGTCATCCTGGGGGTCTGGATCCCTGGCTCTTTGTTTCCCATGCTTGTCGTGGTAGCCGATCTTCTCCCATTCTGCAGACATGGCCAAACCATCTTAGTTGGGACTGTTCTACTTGGGTTTGCAGGGGGTGGGATTTTAGGCCTTGACGTATTGTCTGGTTGCTGACCATGTCTCTTCTTGTTACTTCAACCACCTTCCTCAGATACCTCATTTCTGAGGTTTGGATCTGGCTTTTGTGGGTTGTAGTCATTGCCAGAAGATATGGAGTACAAAAAAATGGCCAAAAGAATGGACGCAGTCATTAGTAATACCGCTTCCAAAGAAAGGAAATCTAAAAATGTGCAAGAACTACAGAACCATTAGCCTTATTAGTCATCCAAGTAAGGTGATGTTAAGGATACTTTTGAACAGAATAAAACAGAAATCAGAAGAAATCTTGTCAGAGGAACAGGCTGGCTTTAGACCAAAAAGAAGTACCTCAGAACAAATCTTCAATATTAGATTACTGATCGAAAAACATCTCCAGCATCAACATGATTTATACCATAACTTCATCGATTTCACTAAAGCCTTCGATCGAGTCTGGCATGAAGGTTTATGGCAAATAATGAGAAAATTCAATTTTGATACCAACATAGATATCATTGAAGCACTATACAAGGACGCAAGCAGTGCTGTTTTTGCAAGCAATGACATTGGAGAATTTTTCAAAACAACTGTAGGAGTTCGCCAGGGATGTATCCTGTCACCAGTGCTCTTTAACATTTATCTAGAACATATTATGCAGGAGGCTCTCTACGATTATAAATCAACCATATCGATTGGAGGCCGACCTCTGTGTAATCTACGTTTTGCTGATGATATTGATCTGATAGCTGGAACAGAATCAGAACTTCAAGACCTTACCTCTAGACTGGAGAAAGTAACAAGAACATATGGGATGGAAATTAATATAGAAAAAAGCAAGATATTGGTGAATAGCCATAAGAAACATGTTCCGACCAACATTACATTAAATGGGCAAACGTTAGAAGAAGTTAACACCTTTAAATATCTCGGGTCCACTATATGTAGTGATGGAAGATCAAATAAAGAAATCAAGACAAGACTTGAGATGGCCTCAGCTGCCATGACAAGGTTGAATGTGATCTGGAAAAGTAACATCAGTTTTCCTGTGAAGATCAAATTATACAAATCACTTGTATTATCTATTCTCTTGTATGGGTGTGAGGGCTGGACACTCACTGCAGATACGGAGCGAAGGATTCAGGCTTTCGAGCATAAATGTTATAGAAGAATTTTGCGCATTTCCTATAAAGAGCACAAAACAAATGTCTATGTTAGAGAGAAGATAAACACCTATGCAGGCCATCAAGAACCACTTTTGTCAATAGTGAAACGTCGAAAGCTTGCCTGGTTTGGGCATGTAACTCGTCATGACTCCCTTTCGAAAACGATCCTCCAGGGAACAGTCGAAGGTAAACGGAGAAGAGGAAGGCAAAGAAAATCCTGGGCTGATAACATCACAGAATGGGCAGGACACGGTTTCTCCACACTTGTACGCATTGCTGAGAATAGAGAGCAGTGGAGGACCCTGTCTGCTGATGCTTCCACCATGGCACCCCTACGACCCATGACGGGTTATGGGTTGAGATGATGATGATGAGTCATTGCCCATGACTCGCATCCATATGTCAAGACTGGGACATAGGTGGAGCGGTATACAGCCATCTTCGTTTTCTTACCAACCTCTCTCTTGCTAAGGAATCCTCGATTTATGGCCTGAAAAAGTCTCCCAGCTGCTGCTTTTCGAGTGGCCAACTCTTCTTTGATGCTTCCCTTTCGCTCTATTCAAAGTGACGATGTTTGTACTTTTCAACATATGTTATGTCATGCTTATAAGTAATTAATGTTAATATGAGTGTGCTAAATTATTATTTTACTTTACAACGTTGAATTTCTTGAAATTGATATGTAAAATGCATATGTGAATAAATGAATTCAGAATGAAAGGTGAGCGAAAGGAAGGGCAGAATGTTATACGGGCCTGTGTGCCCAATTCTCAACCCTTTGAAAATAAAGTTCGTTCGTTCTATAATAGCTCTGAGGTATTTAAAGTGGTCGACCTGCTCCAGGACCTGTTCTCCCAGCTTAATCTGATGTCTTCTTTCTTCTCATGATATCACCATGGATTTTGTTTTAGAGCTGCTTATGACATCCCTCTCTTCTCCAGCTCTTCCTTCCAGACTTGCAGGTTGGATTGGAGATGTGCCTCTGATTTAGCAATCAGGACAACATCATCAGCAAATGCCAGTTCTGAAATACAGACCTGTCTCGTCTTCCAGTACCCCACTGAATACTTTCTTGTTCTCTCCTTACATGCCTTGATGACATCGTCCATGAGGAGTATGAAAAGATAAGGTGACAGGATATCACCTTGTCTTACACCAGTGGTGGTCCTGAACTCTTCTGACTTATGGTTTGCTGTCTTCACATAATTTCTGCAAGACTTGTAGAAGCTCTGTATAGCATGAATCAGAGGTACTGGAATGTTCTTCCTTGCCAAACAGTCCCAAAGTTTGCTCCAGGGGACCCTGTCAAACACTTTTTCCAGATCTATGAAACAAAGATGGATCTCACTCTCATACTCAAGGGCCTTTTCACTCAGCTGTCTGAGTGTGAAGATTAGGCCTTGAGTACTTCGGTTTGCTCGGAATCCACACTTGACCTCATCCAATTTTGGCTCAGCTAGGCATCGGAGTCTGCTCTAGGATTCTAGAGTAGATTTTACCAGGGACACTGACAAGGGATATGCCTCTATGGTTTCCACATTGTCGATTGTCACCCTTTTTGAAAATTGGTGTTATGATGGCAATCTCCCAATCCTTTGGTATGGTCTTGTTGCACCACGCTGCCTGTTGGACCCTTAAGAGTAATAGGTCGCCTGATGCTCCCATGTACTTAACCATTTCTGGTGTTATACCATCATGCCCTGCTGCTTTGCCCACCTTGATTTTCTCCAGTGCTGCCTTCAGTTCTTCCATCTTTATGTCATCTTCACCATCATTGGTTTTCTCTTCTGTGCTAGTAGTTATCATTTCTGATGCTTCACCATGCTCACCATCCAGGAGTTCTGAGAAATATTCTTTCCATCTTTCCATTACTTCCTTCGTGGCAGTAAGCAATTTGCCTTGCTTGTCCTTTATAAATTTGAGAGGGCATTGTTTTTCCTTCCTCATGTTCTTTAGGGTCTTATAGAACAATTTCTGGTTTTCTTGCGCATCTTTTTCTAGCTTTTCTCCAAATTCTTCCCAGGACTTCTGTTTTGCTGCTAGCACCTTGTTCTTTGCTTCTGTTCTGAGTGTCACATATTCTCTATATTTCTCCATTTGTCCTGCTGTGTTTTTAGCTCCTAAGTATTGTTTCCATGCCATTTTCTTCTCTCTTATTTTCTCTTTGACTTCCTCTGTCCACCAAGGTGTCCTCTTTCTCTTGTTACCAAGTCGGACTTCACCGCATGCTTCCACAGCAGCTGTCTTTATGATGTCCTTGAATTTGAGCCAGAGGGTTTCCAAGTCATCAGGTTGTTCTTCTGTGTTGCTCACCTCTGTAGCAATAAGCCCCTGATATCTGGTCTTAATTTCTGGCTCTCTCAGCTTGTAGGTCTTAATGCTCATTTCTCCCGTTCGTTTACTTAGTTTCTTGCGTGATTTTGGGCAGTTCCTAGGCTGAGCAACTCTTTCAGTTGTTCTTTTGATTGTAAGCAGGTAGTGATCACTTCCAATTTCTGGCCCCCTCCAGACTCTAGCATCCCGGACATATTTGAATGAGCTCCTCTTAACAATGGCATAGTCGATCACTGACTTCTCATTCTTTGTTGGTTTACATCTAGTGTGTGCATGTATGCGCTTATGGGGGAACTTTGTGTTTGTAATGATCAGATTCTGTTCACTGCAGAATCTAAGGAGTCACTTTCCATTGTCATTGAGAGTATCTTCTCCATATCTTCTGATAACTCCACCCCATCTAGCATGGTCATTTCCAACTCTGGCATTGAAATCTCCAAGCATGATAATTTCATCTAGGCAGTCATCCACTGTCCTTTGAAGCGGCTCGAAGAATTCCTCCTTGACCTCTGCTCTCTCATCCTTATTTGGCCCATACACTATGACCAGGTTGACTATGGTTTCTCCTTCTTTTAGTTTTACAACCATAATGTGCTCCGAGACAAAGTTCCATCCCTTGATACTATCTTTTTGGTTCTTGACCACAATGCAACCCACGCCCCCTTTAGCTCTTTCAGATGTAGGTACACCACTGTAGAGCAGCGTGTTGTCATCGAGATCCATGACTCCTTGTCCTTTTTTCTTTGTTTCCGTTATAGCCAGGATTTCTAGCTTTGCTTTCCTCATCTCTTCCACCAGCTCCTCTTCTTTCCCATTTATACTTCTTGTGTTCCAAGTTCCATAAGTCGTAGTCCGTAGTCCATTACAGTTCATCACCTTTAGAATCAGTCCGGTTTTCTCTCTTGTAGTTCTCGTAATCAAAAGTTTAAAGCAAACAGGGGATTAGCCTGTTGTGCCATTGCATGGCGGAGGGGCTGCCTCCTTATGGCCTCCATGCAGGCCGCCCTCCTCCTTTTTCAGCTGGGCTTGGGACGGGTCTAGGCGGAGTTTGGTGACATAACACCAGCTTTTAATTACAACTTTTGCGTATTTGGCATGCCAGAAACAGGGAAAATTTCCTGAAATTTCTGTCAAATTAAGTTTTGAGAAAACGTGATAAAGTTTGACTTTGAAATTCATTCATTATTCTGAAACATGTTTAATCTTCTCTGTTGATGATACAAGCACCTGATGATAGTCAAGCTGTTCTTGATTTGGTTTGTGCCTTGGTCAACACAGCTGGAGCACAGATCTTGTGCTCAGAAATTACAGGCAGTTACAACTTCCTGAAATCTGTGGTGGCCAGGGTTTCTGTGGAGGTCTATATGCTGCTGGACAACATTGCTGTGACTAATGTAAGTGTTTTGTGAATGTCTAGACTTGCCTTTTGGTATGTCTATTACTCAAGGCAGAAATGTGGAACTAAGTAGAACCTTCAGTCAAAAAAAACCTACCATATCTCGTGAATTATTATTATTTTTTAAAAATGATAATAATTCACGAGATATGATAGGTCGAATGTCTAGCCAGTCCTATTGTATGGCTGTGAAATATGGAGAAGACAACAACCAAGACATTACAGACATTCATAAATGATGCTTGCATAGAATAGAAGGATTGAAATTGTGTTGCAAGATCACAGGTGTAGAACTGATGACAAGAACCAGACAAGTGTCAGTGGAACAAGAGATGAGAAGAAGATACTGGAGATGGATAGGACACACATTGAGGAAACCTGTTGATAGCATTACAAGGCAGTCCTTGTTCTGGAATCCTAGGGTAAGAGAGGTGAAGCTACACTGAACAGCACATAGAGAAGAGAACAGGAGACAGAAATAAAAGGGATGGGAGAAGTCATGGAAAGAGCTTGAATGGATAGCACAGAACAGGAAGGACTTGGCCTGAATCTGGTCACAGCTTATGGTCCTTAGGGAGCTGAAATGTAATGGATGAATTAATTCATTTGTAAAAAATGTTAACTTATTCTAACCCAGGCATTTTTCCAGTTTTACCCAGGCCCCAAAATGGAGGCATTTTGTTTTTCTACAAGTGACGTTTAAAAAACAGGCAGTAGGCATAAATTTTAATTCGGCAAATATATGTATAATGCATCACACTTTAGGAAATTGGCCAAAGAATGTTGTGAAACAATTTTGAGTTCTCATGTGATATAATAATTGTTTGTTATGTCTTCCAAAGTATAGAAACCACAACAAAATCGGAAAAAAAAATTGATCAAAATTGTGCACTTACATTTTTTTTTTAAATGTAAAACTTTTGCCTCGTTTTGGCGAGGCACGTCCTGTTCAACCTAGTCGGTTATATTAGGGTGCATGTCCAAAGATGAAAGACCCTTAGGTCTGGGTTGTTATGCAATTGTGTGCACTTACATGTAAAACTTCAACTCAGCTTAAATCCGTCTGAAAATTAACCCAAGAAACAAATAAAATTCTAATTTTTATGACTGTTTTGTGTGAAGTCACATATTGCTGAGATGGAATCTCACTGTTAAAGTCCTGTCCCACGCAATTTAATTAATTTATTACTTAAAAATATCAAATTTGTTACACGTCCTTCTCAGAATTGAAAATATTTATTATTATTATTGATATTATTAAAATTCATTTACAAATAATCTATTGCGGTTGATCCATTAATAGTTTATGACTTATTTATTTGACTAAGCTACTTGTAAACAAACTGCTTAATGACATCATTAATTGATAAAAGTATGCACAAATTAAGCACCAGAATACTTATTTCACTACCAGTTCAAAATATGTGGTCCACAGAAAATTTTTGCATGATTTGATCAAGCTATGGCCATTTATTTTCTAATTTTTTAGTTCAAATTCAAAACTCGTTTCCACCAGGCGCACCATGCACCCATGGGTAGATCTATAGGGGTAATCTGGTGCACCATACAGCTCATGGGTAGATCTATAGGGTAATCTGGTGCACCATACAGCTCATGGGTAGATCTATAGGGTAATCTGGTGCACCATACAGCTCATGGGTAGATCTATAGGGTAATCTGGTGCACCATACAGCTCATGGGTAGATCTACAGGGTAATCTGGTGCACCATACAGCTCATGGGTAAGAATGAATTAATGGTTCATTTCATGTCATCATTTTAAAAAAATTTTAGGCCAGAATTTTGCTGTGCAACAATGTGACAAAGCCTCCCCATGTGGTTCCTGGAAAAGGAGGGGGGGGGAGAGAAAAGAAGGGGGTCTCTATTGAGACAAAGAATAGTTCTATTGGTTCTGCCAGGCATATCGTTACAGGTAACTGATGTGAAGTTGTGCTTGTGGGGGGAGGAGGGAGGCTGACAACCTGACCATGTAAAATAAGGTGCTACAGAAAACCCCTAGTTCAAGAGTGCACCAATACTTTTGTACAGGTGTCTTGCAAAGGGGGGCCAATATAGTGGTTGTCTCTTGCTTCCGAAGGAGAGAAAAAGGGAAGCAATGTGACAAACGATAGCGGAAGAATCTTCCCAACAAAAATAATTTCCCATCAGAAGTGTTACCTAACTTTTATATTATAACGTACAAAGAGAATGTTACAGCTGATGAGAAGTGATACAATATCTATTTCTTCTTCCTGGCTGAATACAAATTTTGATTCATATTTATTTCATTGGCTTCTTAGCCTGTCATAAAAGTTGTCTTCTCCCTTCAGTGTCAGTTTGTGAAGGCTAATGGATTTTATATCAAATATGTACTGGTTCTGGCAGACGCTGGAGTTGAAGTGGCCACGTCCTTAGAAGAGACCCCAACGCCATCACAAGAACAGCTATGTTATGGACCCCGAAGGAAAGCGAAAGAGAGGCCGACCAAAATAAACTTGGCGGAGAACTGTGGAAGCCGAGATGCAAAGAATGAACCAGAGCTGGGGCACTGTACGAAGGATGGCGCCGACCGAACAAAGTGGAAGCAATTTGTTGCTGCCCTACAAGATGCCACCAGGCGGGATGGCCACTGACTGTTTTGACAGTCTGCAGATAAAAATCAAAGAAGAAGAAGATGTGCTGGTTCACCATATATACATGACCTGTTTATGGCTAAGCTATTTTTTGCTTGTTTGTAGCTGCGCTTATTAATGTTACTTGGTCATAACTGAGTTTTTGTTTATATATATCTGTCTCCAGTTACCTTTTGCATGTGTTTTTAGTCTCTCTGTACCTTTTACCGTGGGAATTCTAGAACAAGAACTGCCTTGTGATGGTTTCCTCAATGTGTGCCCTATTCATCGCCAGCATCTTTATCTCACATTTTGTTCCACTGGCACTTGTCTGGTTCTTGTTATCAGTTCTACATTGGTGGTCATGTCATAACATTTTAGTCCTTCAGTGATACTCAGGCCCTGATTGCTAAATCAGAGGCACATCTCCAATCCAACCTGCAAGTCTGGAAGGAAGAGCTGGAGAAGAGAGGGATGGTCATAAGCAGCTCTAAAACAAAATCCATTGTGATATCATGAGAAGAATACATCAGATTAAGCTGGGAGAACAGGTCCTGGAGCAGGTTGACCACTTTAAATACCTCAGAGCTATTATAGACCGAAAGGGAGGCATCAAAGAAGAGTTGGCCACACGAAAAGCAGCAGCTGGGAGATTTTCAGGCCACAAATCGAGGATTCCTCAGCAAGAGAGAGGTTGGTAAGAAAACGAAGATGGCTGTATATCGCTCCACCTATGTCCCAGTTTTGACATATGGATGCGAGTCATGGACAATGACTACAACCCACGAAAGCCAGATCCAAACCTCAGAAATGAGGTATCTGAGGAAGGTGGTTGAAGTAACAAGAAGAGACATGGTCCGCAACCAGACGATACGCCAAGGCCTAAAATCCCACCCCCTGCAGACCCAAGTAGAACAGTCCCAACTAAGATGGTTTGGCCATGTCTGCAGAATGGGAGAAGATCGGCTACCACGACAAGCATGGGAAACAAAGAGCCAGAGATCCAGACCCCCAGGATGACCCAGAGTCCACGGGGAGGACAACATTAGACAATCTTTGAAGGACCGAAAACTAGAATGGAACCAGGCCAGGAGGAAGACAGCCGATAGGATATTCTGGCGCTCTCTTTTCCAAACCTCTACACCTCACGGTAGAAGGGGAACGACTAAGTAAGTAAGGGATACTCAGGCACCCATTTATGAAAGTCTGTGACTTCGTGGCCATAATTTTTGTTATTGTTCACGTTTTGGAGATAAATTTAGTACTATAATGTTTTCTGATGTCATCTCAGGCATTGGAGAGGTACGCGCGTCTGGACAGAGTATACAAACTTTTGAGCATCATCGTCCAGTTTGTAGCAGAGACTGGAGACACCATGGATTCTGACTCCATTATTGCTGTCTATAGGAAGCTGGTGGATATTAGCAACACCATTATGGAATTCTTGTACAGTGTGGCCAATCAAGAAATAGGATTTGTAAGTCAAGTGTTCTTTTTATTTTCTCTGCACTTTATCATCTTGACAATTTTCCATGTTACCTTCATATGCTATTTTTTCAACCCATCTTGCCAAAATTGTTTTTGCTTTTTTTCTTTTCTGTCTTTTTTTCTGGTTCTTTTACTGACCAGGAACATTCATAAACAGCAGCACCAGTTTATTCTATCCTAGACAGTCTGTTGGGATGCTCCTAGAGAGAGTTCAAGGTTTTTCATGTGAGCCTCAATGTCACTGTTTCATGGTTACTGCTTTTTTCTCTTTCATTCAGAGTTTAAGGTCAACTGTTTTTGTGTGTGTGGGAGGTTTTTCTTTGCATCTTCACAGTTTAAATCTCCTTCATAGTCTGTAGACCTATAGTATAAGTATTTATCTTTATAGACCCATACTGTAATCCTTAATTCTTTATAGGTTGGTATTGTAATCCTTGATTCTCTGTAGCCCTGAAATATAATCCTTCATAGTTTTTAGATGTGTACTGTAACCCTTTATTTTCTACAACCCTATACTGTAATCCTTTATTTTCTACAACCATTTACTGTAATCCTTTATTTTCTACAACCCTATACTGTAATCCTTTATTTTCTACAACCTTATACTGTAATCCGTTATTTTCTACAACCATGTACTGTAATCCTTTATTTTCTACAACCACGTACTGTAATCCTTTATTTTCTACAACCCTATACTGTAATCCTTTATTTTCTACAACCTTATACTGTAATCCGTTATTTTCTACAACCATGTACTGTAATCTGTTATTTTCTACAACCATGTACTGTAATCCTTTATTTTCTACAACAATGTACTGTAATCCTTTATTTTCTACAACCATGTACTGTAATCCTTTATTTTCTACAACCATTTACTGTAATCCTTTATTTTCTACAACCATGTACTGTAATCCTTTATTTTCTACAACCATGTACTGTAATCCTTTATTTTCTACAACCATGTACTGTAATCCTTTATTTTCTACAACCATTTACTGTAATCCTTTATTTTCTACAACCATTTACTGTAATCCTTTATTTTCTACAACCATGTACTGTAATCCTTTATTTTCTACAACCATGTACTGTAATCCTTTATTTTCTACAACCATGTACTGTAATCCTTTATTTTCTACAACCATGTACTGTAATCCTTTATTTTCTACAACCATTTACTGTAATCCTTTATTTTCTACAACCATTTACTGTAATCCTTTATTTTCTACAACCATTTACTGTAATCCTTTATTTTCTACAACCATGTACTGTAATCCTTTATTTTCTACAACCATGTACTGTAATCCTTTATTTTCTACAACCATGTACTGTAATCCTTTATTTTCTACAACCATGTACTGTAATCCTTTATTTTCTACAACCATGTACTGTAATCCTTTATTTTCTACAACCATTTACTGTAATCCTTTATTTTCTACAACCATGTACTGTAATCCTTTATTTTCTACAACAATGTACTGTAATCCTTTATTTTCTACAACCCTATACTATAATCCTTTATTTTCTACAACCATGTACTGTAATCCTTTATTTTCTACAACCACGTACTGTAATCCTTTATTTTCTACAACCATGTACTGTAATCCTTTATTTTCTACAACCACGTACTGTAATCCTTTATTTTCTACAACCACGTACTGTAATCCTTTATTTTCTACAACCATGTACTGTAATCCTTTATTTTCTACAACCACGTACTGTAATCCTTTATTTTCTACAACCATGTACTGTAATCCTTTATTTTCTACAACCATGTACTGTAATCCTTTATTTTCTACAACAATGTACTGTAATCCTTTATTTTCTACAACCCTATACTGTAATCCTTTATTTTCTACAACCATGTACTGTAATCCTTTATTTTCTACAACAATGTACTGTAATCCTTTATTTTCTACAACCCTATACTGTAACCATTTATTTTATCCTTTATTTTCTACAACCCTATACTGTAACCCTTTATTTTATCCTTTATTTTCTACAACCCTATACTGTAATCCTTTATTTTATCCTTTATTTTCTCTATTTATCATTCATTCATCACCCATCAGCTTCCCTAGGGAACATAGGCCATCAACAAACTTATGTCAAGTCTTACTGTGGGACCCAAAGATGCAGCAATAGTGAATGCAGTCAGCGACCCATAGCTTGACTGCTTGCATCAGGACCAGCAAACCAGAGCTGGTCAAGACCGTACTCCACCTCCACGTGGTGGTCCTGGAAACAGTCTGCAGCAGTGCAGTCTGGCTGAGCGAGTACGGATCGCAAAGGGAAGGCAAACCCGGTCCTAAAAAATGCCGTGCAGAAGTCGGATGTGTCGACCGAAAGGTGCAGATATCACAGCTTAGGCGTAAACAGACACAACGCAACCACCGTCCTTTTCAGGGCGAATGAGGAAGAAGAAGAAGGAAGAAGTCTTACTGTCACATCCCATCAGCTCCCTAGGGAACATAGGCCATCAACAAACTTATGTCAAGTCTTACTGTCACATCCCATCAGCTCACTAGGTAACATAGGCCATCAACAAACTTATGTCAAGTCTTACTGTCACATCCCATCAGCTCCCTAGGTAACATAGGCCATCAACAAACTTATGTCAAGTCTTACTGTCACATCCCATCAGCTACCTAGGGAACATAAGCCATCAGCAAACTTATGTCAAGTCTTACTGTCACATCCCATCAGCTACCTAGGTAACATATGCCATCAGCAAACTTATGTCAAGTCTTACTGTCACATCCCATCAGCTCCCTAGGTAACATATGCCATCAGCAAACTTATGTCAAGTCTTACTGTCACATCCCATCAGCTACCTAGGGATCATATGCCATCAGCAAACTTATGTCAAGTCTTACTGTCACATCCCAACAGCTACCTAGGTAACATAGGCCATCAACAAACTTATGTCAAGTCTTACTGTCACATCCCATCAGCTCCCTAGGTAACATATGCCATCAGCAAACTTATGTCAAGTCTTACTGTCACATCCCATCAGCTACCTAGGTAACATAGGCCATCAACAAACTTATGTCAAGTCTTACTGTCACATCCCATGAGCTCAACATCTTTCCAAGTCGTGTTTGTCAGTTTCATGTTGTGTCTGCAGTTCACCGTGTATTGTTTGGTATTCCTGTGCTTATCTTACCCTGGCGATTCCACAACAAGGACTGCCTTGTGACGCTATCAACATGTTTCATCAGTGTGTGTGTGTCCCATCCATCTCCAGCATCTTCTTCTTCAGATATTAGTAATATTATTAGATATTAATAACAATTATAATAATTTTATTTTCTGAGATAATATTATTTAACACTGTGTGTAGTTCTCTGCGGTCACTCATCTTATTTGACTCACTCAGTTTTTATCTAGCACATAACATTATTTCAGTAAAGTCCCATTGTATAACTCTTTCAGCCAAAAAACCACATTGTGATACTTATATCAGTGAGAACTCTGGCCGCCATGTTGTCAGAAATCACGGAAGATGTGACTCCAAGATTATTGGAACTTCTTCCGTTTTTTAACTTGCTGTGGTAAGCTATTGCTGAAACTCTTACTACCAAATGATATATCTACAAGTATAGACATCTGTAAAACCTTCTGCTAAATGACACATCTGCTGATGTAGATATTTATAAAATGTACAGCCAAATGACATACATACAGAGGTAGATATCTATAACACTTGCTGCAAAATGACATGCAGATGTAGATATTTATAAAGATTGATACCAAATGACATCTAGGAAGGTAGATATTTGTAAAATTTACTGCCAAATGACAATCTGCAGGTGTAAGTATGTATAAAACTTACTGCTAAATAACATATCAACCAAGGCTTATATATATATATCGGTATCGATATGCTCCAGTTAACCCAGCTGTAAATGGTCACCTGACTGATCTTGAGTTAGAGAAAATAGATATCTTATAAAATGTAATACCAAAGGATATATCTACAAATATAGTGCTACATTCTTCTTTTTCAGCATTACAAGAGCTTAAAACTTGTTGTCACAAACATAATGCTACATTTTTTTTCAGCACTCTGAGAGCTTAGGACTATTTACCACAGTGATAGTGCTGCATTTTTCTTCTTTTTTCAGTATTAAAAGAGCTCAAAACTTGTTTCCAATCATGTAATGTTACATTCTTTTTTGTATCATACAGCATTCTAAGAGCTTAATACTATTTGTGGCAGATATTCTTGCATGCATGCACGGACTTTGGCCTCACAATAAGTCTAAAGAAAACGAATGTGCTGAGTCAGGATGTGGGTGCTGCACCAGTTATCACTATCGATAACTATGAATTGGCAGTGGTGCACCACTTCACATACCTGGGGTCTACCATCAATGACAAACTCTCACTGGACACAGAAATTGACAGCCGCATTGGCAAAGCTGCAGCTTCCTTTGCCCGCCTCACATCGCGTGTTTGGGGAAACTCCAAACTCACAACGAAGACCAAGGCTGTGGTACATAATGCCTGCGTCACCAGCACTCTCCTATATGGCAGCGAGACTTGGACAACCTATGCTAAGCAAGAAAGAAGGCTCAAAACCTTCCATTTACCGTGTCTTCGCCACATCCTCGGCATCTTGTTGAAAGATAAAGTGACAAATGTCGAGGTGTTGTAAGGTGCTAGCCTTCAAAGCATGTATTCACTGCTTAGACAGCGCAGACTACGCTGGCTTGGCCATGTCCGCCGCATGGAAGATGGTCGCATCCCGAAAGATATCTTCTACGGGCAACTAGCAGGTGGCAAAAGAACAGTTGGGCGACCGCAGCTGAGGTTCAAAGATGTGTGCAAGAGAGATATGAGAGCATTGGACATAAATCCAGAAATGTGGGAGGATGAAGCTGCCTATCGCACCAAGTGGCGATGCTATTTACAGTGCCACCTCAGATTGGGTGAAAAGAAGCTCACACAACAAGCCGAAGAGAGGAGAAAACGTCGAAAGGAGCATCAGGAAAATAAGCAGCTGAGGACTGTCACCTCAGGGGTGGTGCATACCCATAGTCAGTTATGACTGAAGGGGCTATTATTATATTATATTACATTCTAAGAGCGTAATACTATTTGTGGCAGATATGGTGTTATATTCTTATTCTCATTTTTCAGCATTCTGAGAGCATAAAACTCTTCCCCGCAGACTCAGTGCTACATTTTCTTCTCATTTTTCAGCATTCTGAGAGCATAAAACTCTTCCCCGCAGACTCAGTGCTACATTTTCTTCTCATTTTTCAGTATTCTGAGAGCTGAAGACTGTTTACCACAGATATAGTTCTGCATTAAGTTTTAAATTGTAGTGATGCTGGATTATAAATCTCAATTTTTCCCCCACATAATTGTGGATCTGATTAGTAACTTTTCTAGAGTCAAGATATAAATTGTCACTGTCCTAGGGTAGAAATGTGATTTCTCACTGCTAGAGTAGAATATTTCATGGAAGGACAAAGTGACAGATGTCGAGGTGCTGGCCACCAAAGCATGTATACACTGCTTAGATAGCGCAGACTATGCTGGCTTGTTCACCGCAAGGAAGATGGTCACATCCTCAAAGATATTTTCTACTGATAACTAGCAGAGGTCAGACGAACAGTCAGGTGGCCGCAGCTGAGGTTCAGAGTGTGCACAAAGAGAAACATGAAGATATTGGAGGTATATCCAGCCTCCTAGGAGGACGAAGCTCTGATTGCACCAAGTGTAGATGCTCCCAGCAATGTCACTATATATTGGGTGAAGAGGCTCTTAACAACAAGCAGAAGAGAAAAAAACATGTCAAAAGAAACACCAGGCTAAAAGCAGCTGGGGACTGTCACCTCAAGGGTATGACACCCAGTAGAGATATAATTTTTCTCTGTGCTAAAGTAGAGATATTATTTGCTGCTGTTCTGTAACACAGATCTGCTATTATAGCATTTTATAATTTGTATAAATTCATATATTTTGTTGTTTTTTCCTCACAAAATCAGTACACATTAAAAAAATTTGCATTAAAAAAAAAAAATGGAGAATGCAAAAAGGATAATATAATTGAAATATAAAAGCAGAAGTGACCTCTATTGACATTTCTGTTGTAGACATAAAGAGTTGCTTGCATACTTTTGTTAGATATTGCCACACATTTTCATTGTTTCACACCAGAAATTTCATCTTTTCTAGTTTGTTTCATCATGTTAGTTATTTTGTAATGGTTTTTTTTAATCAGCCAAAATGTGGAGTACTCTGATGATGTTGTTATGGAAGTCAAAAATGCAACACAAGCTGCCCTGGTGAACATCAAGTCCATGGAAGTCGATGAGACTGCTGAGTCATCGTCAGTTGTAGAACCTGGACAAGTAACATCATCTTGTGGTATGTCACCCACATGTGATGAAATGGTGGTCATTTCTTCTAGTGAATTCTCTGGGGCACCAAGTCTTACAGATGAGAACATTATCCAAGCTGAGGCTCATTCTGACATACAAAGTCAATCCAGCGACACTTTTAGTTCCTTTGGTGGTCCACAAGTTGCAGTCCCACATGGTGATACTGCTGGCAGGGAGCACTTCAAAAGTTCAGAATTTCAAATTTCTTGTACATCTAATGGTGCTGATGGTAGTAATATTAATACTGAGTCATCATTGCCAAGTGTGACTGATTTTTATACAGCAGATCAGACATATAAGAATAATTCAGCCAATCAAAACAATAATTGTCTGCCAGAGAAAGGGGAGGCAACATCACAATTATACCCTGACATTAGCCTGTGTCAAGAGAGCATAGACAGTTTCAAAACTTTTCAGGCATCGGTTACGGCAGTGAGAGCAAAGCCACAACCTTTCAGGGCAAGAAAAGTTTCATTCTCAGCCAAGACCAAGAACAGGAATAACACAGATGACCAAACTGTGGTGATGGATCAGTTGGAGCAATGGAAGCCCATGCCAAATGATGTTCTGGGGTTTTTGCTGCCAGCCTACATGTGCCTGCTGGACAACGAAGAGGCTTTAGAGCTTACGACCAGATGTGGCATTTTCCAGACCATTGTCAGTTTTCTGGAAACTTCCTTGTCGCATTGCTTGGAAAATAAAAGCTCTGATTATCCAGAGGTAAGTTTGGAGTGTAACCTGCTTGGTGCTCCTTGAACAATTGCTGGTTGTTGATGACCTTGATATCCAATAGACAACCTTGAGAAATAAATAATTTGCCTACTCTCTTGACTTCATATGTGTGTCTTACATGCTACTGTCTTTTCCTTACCTCATGATGCTTTGTATACTTTTGGTCATTTCCACCAGTTTTACATATACTACTGGACAAAAGTTAAGTGCCGCCATTCAGTTTAGACAAGGTTTATATAATTGATTGGCAAACTGTAAAGACAAGTGAAAATGTCATTAAAACTGAGCTCAGAGAGATGTGTTACATTTCTGTGTGCACTAGCTTAATTTTTTTTTTAAATGTCCAAAAACTGGGTCACTTTAACCCGCACGTGAAAATTGCCATTGTTGCTGCAAAAACTTGTGGTTTTTGCAATACGCCCCACTAGTTCAAAAGGTGAAAAAGTGAGTTGAATTTGAATGCACGTGGAAAATGATCATTGGTAAAGAGTGTTCACCATTGGTATGCAATAAATCAGTATGACAAGTGGTCGAAATGATCACTGCATTAGCCATGCCACCAAGGAGAAGTCTCAGCACTGTAGACTGTGGTCGAGCCATGGCATGGATTCAGGATGGTCAATCTGTTCGTCATGTTGCAAGACGTTTAGCAGTGTCCCACTCTACCATTCAGAGATTTCAAGTTACCGGACATTTGGAAAATCGACCCTGCTCAAGACGCCCTCGGTGTCCATGGTGGAGTTTTTCTTGGTGGCCCTTAACTTTTGTCCAGTAGTATAGTATAACTGACATGTGAATTTAGGTTTCTTTTAAAGATGATGGTTTTGACAGATGAAGGTACAGCATTCAAGGACATTGTACCAGCATAACTGAAACCTTTAATTTGCCCAAGTGTGAACACTTTGGTAAATTTTATAAATGCTGGCTGGCATGATGCTGGCCACATCACCCGTAGTGTGCCGATGGTCAAGAAAATATGGGCCTAACATCATATTCCCAACATGTCTCAATGGTCGTGTAACGGGATCCGTTACCTCCCCCTTTTTGTATTTCAGTGATCACAAGAGTTAACCTGTGGGAAAGGGGTGAGAAAAGAGTGGACATCTTTGCTGTTGAAGCTGTCTTGACAGTAACATTTAAAGTCTTGATTTAATAAGTTTTATGTTCAACAGAAAATAAACAGTTTGGACACATCAGAATATAGCACAGTTATCTACCATCATACAGCATTAGGACAATCAAGTAAAAACATGCCCCTGTGTAGTTCCTGGGGGGAGGGGGGGTCTCTGAGGGGAAAAAGAAAGAATAGGATTACTTCTACCTCATCATGTTGTACAAAGTGGTTAATGTGAGGTTGTGTGTGAGGCTGGCTACCTCATCATGTTGTACAAAGTGGTTAATGTGAGGTTGTGTGTGAGGCTGGCTACCTCATCATGTTGTACAAAGTGGTTAATGTGAGGTTGTGTGTGAGGCTGGCTACCTCATCATGTTGTACAAAGTGGTTAATGTGAGGTTGTGTGTGAGGCTGGCTACCTCATCATGTTGTACAAAGTGGTTAATGTGAGGTTGTGTGTGAAGCTGGCTACCTCATCATGTTGTACAAAGTGGTTAATGTGAGGTTGTGTGTGAAGCTGGCTACCTCATCATGTTGTACAAAGTGGTTAATGTGAGGCTGTGTGTGAAGCTGGCTACCTCATCATGTTGTACAAAGTGGTTAATGTGAGGCTGTGTGTGAAGCTGACTACCTCATCATGTTGTACAAAGTGGTTAATGTGAGGTTGTGTTTGAAGCTGACTACCTCATCATGTTGTACAAAGTGGTTAATGTGAGGTTGTGTTTGAAGCTGACTACCTTATCATGTTGTACAAAGTGGTTAATGTGAGGTTGTTTTTGAAGCTGGCTACCTCATCACGTTGTACAAAGTGGTTAATGTGAGGTTGTGTTTGAAGCTGACTACCTCATCATGTTGTACAAAGTGGTTAATGTGAGGTTGTGTGTGAAGCTTGCTACCTCATCATGTTGTACAAAGTGGTTAATGTGAGGTTTGTGAGGCTGGCTACCTCATCATGTTGTACAAAGTGGTTATTGTGAGGTTGTGTGTGAGGCTGGCTACCTCATCACATTGTACAAAGTGGTTAATGTGAGGTTGTGTGTGAAGCTGGCTACCTCATCATGTTGTACAAAGTGGTTAATGTGAGGTTGTGTGAGAAGCTGGCTACCTCATCATGTTGTACAAAGTGGTTAATGTGAGGTTGTGTTTGAAGCTGGCTACCTCATCATGATGTACAAAGTGGTTAATGTGAGGTTGTGTGTGAAGCTGGCTACCTCATCATGATGTACAAAGTGGTTAGTGTGAGGTTGTGTGTGAGGCTGGCTACCTCATCATGTTGTACAAAGTGGTCTCAAATATGATATTCATGTAGCCTATGTTACTGGTCCTGGCAGAATATTTTGCATGAGATCAGAAACTATATCTATCCATGCCACTAAATGTAGCATAAATGGCAGGAAAACTGAAGTAACTCAAATGATCATGATGCTAAACCATTTTTTATTTAAACAGAGTACAACCATCAATGCCCTGTCTCTGATTGAGCAAGTGTACACAGACTCTCCAACGTCTGCAGCCAGACTTGAATGCTTTGAAGAGTTTTTTGAAATTTCTCTCTTATCTCTGCCAAATCTGTGTAAGATCTTTAGTTTTGTGCCAGTAAAACTTATGTTTTTAATTTGTGAAGAAGCAGAAACATCTTTAGCACCAAACAAAATTTCAGTGACTCATAATTTTTGCACCAGGGCAGCACACTGTTATTGTTGTTATTGTAGTTGTTATCTGTATTGTGTTGTCTCTGTTGTTATCTTATGTTGGGGAAGCCAAAGGAAAAAAGAATGTTCTAGTGTGTAAGTTTATATGTCAGCTTCACTTGATGTTTGTCAACTTGGTAGAATTAAAGCTAGTTTGGTATAACTTTGTTCAAACCACAAACATCACCATACGAATCCACATGAATGATTGTGTTAACATCCACAAACATCTCTACAAATCCATATGAAAGAAAATCCACAAGCATTTCTATACACATCCAAGTGAAAAAAAGATCCACAGACATCTTTGTACAAATCTGTATGATAGAGGATCCATAAATATCTCTGTACAAATCTGTATGAACAAAGGTCTACAACATCTTCGTACAAATCTGAATGAAAAAAATCTTTATACAAATCTGTATGAAAAAAAAGATCTACAATCATCTCAATACAAATCTGTATGAAAATAAAAGATCTACAAACATCTTTATACAAATTTGTGAGAAAAAAAGATCTACAAACATCTTTATACAAATCTGTATGGAAAAAAATATCTACAAACATTATACAAATCGGTATACAAATCAATATGAAAAAAAATATCTACAAACATCTTTATACAAATCTGTATGGGAAAAAAAATCTACAAACATTATACAAATCTGTATGAACAAAGATCTACAAACATCTCTATACAATTCAATATGAAAAAAATTTCTACAAACATCTCTATCCAAATCTACATGGAAATAAAAATCCACAAACATCTCTATGCACATCTATATGAACAAAATATCTACAAACATCTTTATACAAATCTATATAAACAAAATATCTACAAACATCTCTATACAAATCTATGTGAAAAAAATATCTACAAACATCTTTATACAAATCCGTAAGCATGTGATGAAAAGAAATGTTGTTTAAAAAATACTTTCAAACATTTCTTAAAAGCTTGTTTTGATAATTCTGTTTTCTTTTTTTAACCCCTAGTAACTTTGCCCCACCCACCTTCTCTTGTGTGTCTGAAACTACTAGAAGTGTCTTTAGCTGCCTACAGGTTACAAATGAGAGACAATAAAAGTAAGTGTCATTACCTGCCTACATGTTACAAATGAGAGATGATATTAGTAAGTGTGATAAAAAGTGTCTTTAGCTGCCTAAATTGAAGGTTACAAATGAGAGATGACAAAACATGTGTTGGAGGTATTACGTTTGTTTGTTTGCTATGTTTCAGCATGGATCACCTTTTAAAGAAGTTTGTTGTGTAAGTTTGTTATCACTCTCTGACATTTATGTGTAGATACAAGCATTATCTCAACTATTTTTCTTGCAGGAAAGTCTTCACTTCCCCAGTTAAAACATTCACAGTCCAGGCTGTTCAAGGCAGCCTTAGATTACCTCAGCTCTATTTACGAGTTCCAACAACACAAGGGCAGATCACCCTCCCTGTACATCAGGAAAGAGTTCTGGGATATCTGGCCTCTAGCTGAGACTTCGTGGTGTGGCTGTATTGCTGGTAAATATCTGAACAACCCATGAGAACCAACAGTGGAGGTGTGGTAGTGCCATGATACCAGTTTTTCGAGTTTCTCTGAATTGCTTTCTTCATCAGCTTGCCAGAAAGAGATTATTTCCGTTCCACTCTTTTCTTTATGGTCTGTCTTAAGTTTACAGTTCGGAGCTTTTTTTTTAGATCTTTCTTTGCTGTCTATCCACTTTATTCTTGCTTTAGTCTTGTGCAATGTTTGTTCAGTTAGCACCTTTCTTGTCTGCCTGTTATCCTTCACTCTTGTGACAGTCCAACCCTGTCATTCTGACTTGATGCTTGTGGTCTCAGATATGATATTCATGTAGCCTATGATACTAAACTTATTGATAGCATTACCAGGCAGCCTTTGTTCTGGAATCCCCAGGGTAAGTGAGGTATAAGAAGACCAAAGAACACATGGAGAAGAGAACTGGAGACAGATATGGAAAGATCTTGAGATGATGGCACGAGACAGGAAGTCTTGGTATAAGTAGATTGAGGGCCTATGACAGGACAGGAAGACTTGGTATAAGTAGATTGAGGGCCTATGACAGGACAGGAAGACTTGGTATAAGTAGATTGAGGGCCTGTGACAGAACAGGAAGACTTGGTATAAGTAGATTGAGGGCCTATGACAGGACAGGAAGACTTGGTATAAGTAGATTAAGGGCTTATGACAGGACAGGAAGACTTGGTATAAGTAGATTGAGGGCCTATGCACCTTGGGTAGTTGAAAGGTGATGGTGATGCTAAAATTGTACAAATATTTATTGTAGATACTCAACAAATATTATACTATCTTTTTATGAAAGACGTGCCAGTGGAACAAGAGTTGAGAAGAAGACTCTGGCGTTGGATAGGACACACATTGAAGAGACCTGTTGATAGCATTACAAGGCAATCCTTGTTCTGTAATCCACAGGGGAAGAGAGGTAGACCAAAAAACACATGGAGAAGAGAACTGGATACAGATGTGAAAATGATGAGGAAAACATGGAAAGAACTTGAGCGGATGGCACAGAACAGGAAGACTTGGCATGTGTTTGTTGAAGGCCTATACTCCTTGGGGAGCTAAAGGTTATTGATTGATTGATTCAGAATATGGTTACGACATCCTTTAACCGAGACAGCACACATTTTGATGGCAGTCTGGCATTTTTGGAGCTAGAAAAATAGAATAAATAAGGGGGCTGCTGTAAATAAGAGCTGAGAAATCTAAAGTAATCGGTTTCTTTATGTCGGCAGTTCAAGTAAGTTGTGATAAAGCACATCTCATCTCACAGGAATATCCCTGGGAATGAAGAGGCTGACAGATTAGTTCAGAACTGACATAAGTCTTATGTATTTTTTTTTCTTCTTCTTCATCATTTCATTCTTAAATAACCACATCAATCATCTTTTATAAAGATGACAGTCTGTCTCAGGCTTCTCTCATCACCATACAGCTTCTCTCTCTACTGACATAAGCATTATGCATGAAGAGGTCTGGAGATTTTTCAACAGCAGATACAGGAACAGGTGGAAGACAGCATTCAGGACCCTATAAAAGTGATGCCCATCTATAGCCGAACAGAGGAGAACAAGTAACAGAGGAGAACAAGTAACAGAGGAGAACAAGTAACGATCTTCAGAATATGCACAGGCCACAGCAGATGATATACCATCTGTTGCCACATTTAAAGATAGGTACTGCTGATGAATGTTCCTCCAATTTCTGCTGTAGAAGTGCCTCGACATATGAGGAACAGAGATAGTGCATAATACCATCACCAGTAGTGGTCCAGGACAAGCTGTATGGAATAGCCAACAACCTGAGATTGTCAGCTGTTTTCTTGACTTACTTCAAGTTGACATCTCAGTGTGTTGGAAGAAGATCTTATCTTAGGTAGACCACAGATGGAATATTTGTTTATCAAAGTTAGGCGAAACAGTTTTATGGTCAGTAATAACAGGCAGAAAGCTTACTAAGATTCATACCATTTTAGGGGGTCATAGTGGCTAAGATGTATGGTGTCCGCCTCAAATTCTAAAGCTACCGAGTTTGATTCCCAGTAGAGAAAATTTAACTTATGGAAATTTTTTTTTTAAACCAGTGGACCTAATGGTGTCATATTCCTCTCCTGGGTAGTGAGATCGGATGCATATCCTTCTCGGATAAGGGTGAAAAAATAAGAGGTCCTGTGTAAGTTGCACACGTTAAAAATCCAATTTCAGTTGGAAATCATAAAGAGTAGGCCATAAGGCGGCTGCCTTGGCAAAATTTAAAAATTAGAAACCTACCCACCACAAAAATATTTATAGAATCTGATTCATACATTGGGATTCTCGCTGGTACTATGGAGCTCATGCACTGTGCTGAGATCCTCCTTGTGTGATCTAAGGGAGGAGATCAGATCAATGATGAAGTTTTCAGTGTGCAGTGAAGATAGTAAAAAAAGACCATACCATTTTGTTTCTTACCTAAGCATCTATTTGACTTGTGTACTAACTAGTTTGCAGATTTTATTTCTTTGCTTTTGGTTGCCAGCCCACTGTGTAGAAGCCCCTGTGTTCATTGCTTTTTTCTTTTTTGAATTGTTATAGGACTGTGTACTCTAGTGAGATCTGTAGAGGAACTTCAGGAAGCCTTAGCTAGGTCTCAGATGTTGCCAGACTTTTTATCCTTTCTGGCCAATTTTGATGGTATGTTGCAAGTACATCATGGACTTTGTATATCATTTAAGCCTTTGAGTATATCATAGATATAAGCTATTGAGATTTTAATTTGAGCATGTGGCCTTATGCAGCTAATAAATTAAAAACGAGTTATCAAGTGTGAAATATAGTCTTCATTATTATGTGGTGCAAAAACATTGATAATTTAAAAAAAGTAAATTAGAGGGAAAAATTGAGGCCCTTGATGTAGATTTACAACAGACTGGGGCACATCTCATGGAGAGAGAGAGAAGGAAATAAATAAGCAGGTCATTGAAAAGCTAGCAATGAAAAGAGATCAAAGTAAGACAGGTCAAGTATTGTGGACATATTAAAAAGATATAACAACCGTGTTGGAAACCTAAATAGAAGGAAACAGACAAGAGGAAGACAGTTATAAAAATGGGAAGATAAAATCATGAGATGGACAGGAACGAGTCTTATCAGCTTGTACCATCAAGACAAGAGGTATATTTCAATTCTGGTTGTTGGTTGTAATCATTTATTAATATGTCTAGCATATTATACGTGACAGCCAACAACCAGAGTAGACCAACGGCATGTAACACACATTATGCTGGCAAGTTGAATCTTGCTGTGACAAAACGTCTGAACATGCTCTTTTGTGTGATCTCTCACACCTTCAGCCCTCTGGCAGTATCCTTTCTTTTTCTTCATTTTTCTCACTCATCGCTTTTATTTGGCATAACTCATGCCTTTTTATTTTCACTATTTTGCTCTATGATGGACATAGCATAGTGAAGTCTCTAACACGCCACTCCCCAATGGCAGTAATTGCTAAGGGAGTAATGCGTATCTTATTGTTTACCACTCTTCAGACGTATTTACGCTTCGCCAGGTTTGGAGACGCGGCTGGCGATAATATTTTATCACAATATCGGTCTGACCACCCTTTCAAGCGGCGGGGCTTGGTTATCCAAGGAGGTTGAATAGAAACATTTGTTATCTGGCAAAACACATGATAACCTGTGCATGTGGGCAGACAAATGTGATATAATCGCTTTCGGTCCTTGGTTAAAAAGTAATCATGGATTTATTACATTTTAGACAATATGAGTCTACAAATGTGTTGGTGAGAGTGTATGCAAGACATCAGATGTCCATATATGGTAATACGTGACCTTTGCAGGCACGCACCTTATTTCTTGTGGGACTATTTTGAAATATCACACCCTATCTGCATGATTTGAAATGATTGGATCTTTCTGATTAGATTCATAACATCACTGGAGGGAATATAGGCTGACAATTTCACAGTTTAATTTCTCTGTGATTTGCACGCTCGCCAAGACAACATCAGACCTCGCCACAGTGAAAACTAGATTCATAATTCCTAATTGTTATCCTGACCTTTTATTGGAGAACCAGATAAGACTTATAAAGCACAGGAAATCTCTTTCAAATGTTAATAAGGAACACTGGAACTAGGAAATTGAAGAAACACGGAGTCAGAAGGGGCAATCTATTGTAAAGTTAAAAGAAATCCCAGACACATGTTGTAAGAGAACGATTCGTCTCTTTTATTCATCTGTCCGACAAGTCTGTAGCCAGGATTGGCGTAAGTTGTGATTTACATTTCATATTTTATTACTAACATGTGAACTAACATATATATGTATATATTACCATGTGAATTTTATTGTGTGAACCTCGCTATTGGATGTCAAAGTCATTTGAGGCTGGCAACCTCAGTGTATAGAATGATGATTCATGAACCACCACTGCACGGGCTGGTGATTGCTTTATTGATAGTTTCGTAAAGAGAATTAAAAGCATAAAGTTGTTCCAGGTTCCCTATGGAGCAAGGAGGGAAAGATGAAAGACATGTAAACTCTGAGTTAAGTGGGATGGTGAAATAGAAGAGGGGGGAGGACACATAACTGTGTGTCGGAGAATGCCATACTCAGAAGAGCGTTCTTTTCTATTCTTCTATCACAGTATTGGTGGTACCATCAGAAAGTACTATTTCTGGAACAAGACGGGATCAGTGGCCTACGCTTTAAGACAAAGGACGCACTATGTAGACTTTCCTTTAAGTTTCTTTACAACCTTGGAGATTGTTCTCAAAAATTGTGTCTCTAATGTTTGATCTGACACAGGTCTACAGAACAGTTCATGTTTGTTCTCAAATATTGTGTTTCTAATGTTTGATCTCACACAGGTCTACAGAACAGTTCATGTTTGTTCTCAAATATTGTGTTTCTAATGTTTGATCTCACACAGGTTTACAGAACAGTTCATGTTTGTTCTCAAATATTGTGTTTCTAATGTTTGATCTCACACAGGTCTACAGAACAGTTCATGTTTGTTCTCAAATATTGTGTTTCTAATGTTTGATCTCACACAGGTCTACAGAACAGTTCATGTTTGTTCTCAAATATTGTGTCTCTAATGTTTGATCTGACACAGGTCTACAGAACAGTTCATGTTTGTTCTCAAATATTGTGTCTCTAATGTTTGATCTCACACAGGTCTACAGAACAGTTCATGTTTGTTCTCAAATATTGTGTCTCTAATGTTTGATCTAACACAGGTTTACAGAACTGCTCGGAGACTGTCCAGACAGTGATAGAGTCCATGTTTTCTCTGATTGAGACAGTGGCCGAGGGTTCTGATGCTTTATGTAGGCTGATACTTCACAGTCATGGTCAGATCATTGCAAGGTCAGTGTACAGGTCTTGCCATCTTGTTTAAATGTTCTATTATTTAATGTATGTAGCTTTGTTCTAACTTGTCTGTGTACAGGTCTTGCCATCTTGTTTAAATGTTCTATAATTTAATGTATTTAGCTTTGTTTTAACTTTCTTTTGTCCATGAAGTTCCCGGCGTCTCGGGACACTTAGAAACAATAGGACTACTGTCCTCTCAGGCTTGACAAAGGAGGTGACTAATACGTAGTTGTATTAGCTAGAGAAACCACTGCTGCAAGTGCATATGAATACTTTGACAGGCTTCCTGCAAGGGGAGAACAGCTACTTTGACAGGCTTCCTGCAATGGGGGGAACAGCTACTTTGACAGGCTTCCTGCGAGGGGAGAACAGCTACTTTGACAGGCTTCCTGCAAGGGGAGAACAGCTACTTTGACAGGCTTCCTGCGGTGGGAGAACAGCTACTTTGACAGGCTTCCTGCAAGGGGAGAACAGCTACTTTGACAGGCTTCCTGCGATGGGAGAAAAGCTACTTTGACAGGCTTCCTGCAAGGGGAGACCAGCTACTTTGACAGGCTTCCTGCGATGGGAGAACAGCTACTTTGACAGGCTTCCTGCAAGGGAAAAACAGCTACTTTGACAGGCGTCCTGCAAGGGGAAAACAGCTACTTTGACAGGCTTCCTGCAAGGGGAGAACAGCTACTTTGACAGGCTTCCTGCAAGGGGAGAACAGCTACTTTGACAGGCTTCCTGCGATGGGAGAACAGCTACTTTGATAGGCTTCCTGCAAGGGGAGAACAGCTACTTTGACAGGCTTCCTGCGATGGGAGAACAGCTACTTTGACAGGCTTCCTGCAAGGGTAGAACAGCTACTTTGACAGGCTTCCTGCAAGGGGAGAACAGCTACTTTGACAGGCTTCCTGTGATGGGAGAACAGCTACTTTGACAGGCTTCCTGCAAGGGGAGAACAGCTACTTTGACAGGCTTCCTGCAAGGGGAGAACAGCTACTTTGACAGGCTTCCTGCGATGGGAGAACAGCTACTTTGACAGGCTTCCTGCAAGGGGAGAACAGCTACTTTGACAGGCTTCCTGCAAGGGGAGAACAGCTACTTTGACAGGCTTCCTGCAAGGGGAGAACAGCTACTTTGACAGGCTTCCTGCAAGGGGAGACCAGCTACTTTGACAGGCTTCCTGCGATGGGAGACCAGCTACTTTGACAGGCTTCCTGCAAGGGGAGACCAGCTACTTTGACAGGCTTCCTGCGATGGGAGACCAGCTACTTTGACAGGCTTCCTGCAAGGGGAAAACAGCTACTTTGACAGGCTTCCTGCAAGGGGAAAACAGCTACTTTGAAAGGCTTCCTGCAAGGGGAGAACAGCTACTTTGACAGGCTTCCTGCAAGGGGAGAACAGCTACTTTGACAGGCTTCCTGCAAGGGGAGAACAGCTACTTTGACAGGCTTCCTGCGAGGGGAGAACAGCTACTTTGACAGGCTTCCTGCAAGGGGAGAACAGCTACTTTGACAGGCTTCCTGCGATGGGAGAACAGCTACTTTGACAGGCTTCCTGCAAGGGGAGAACAGCTACTTTGACAGGCTTCCTGCAAGGGGAGAACAGCTACTTTGACAGGCTTCCTGCAAGGGGAGAACAGCTACTTTGACAGGCTTCCTGCGATGGGAGAACAGCTACTTTGACAGGCTTCCTGCAAGGGAAAAACAGCTACTTTGACAGGCTTCCTGCAAGGGAAAAATAGCTACTTTGACAGGCTTCCTGCAAGGGGAGAACAGCTACTTTGACAGGCTTCCGACAAGGGTAAAACAGCTACTTTAACAGGCCTCCGGCAAGCGAAAAACAGCTACTTTGACAGGCTTCCTGCGATGGGAGAACAGCTACTTTGACAGGCTTCCTGCAAGGGGAGAACAGCTACTTTGACAGGCTTCCTGCAAGGGGAGAACAGCTACTTTGACAGGCTTCCTGCGAGGGGAGAACAGCTACTTTGACAGGCTTCCTGCAAGGAGAGAACAGCTACTTTGACAGGCTTCCTGCGATGGGAGAACAGCTACTTTGACAGGCTTCCTGCAAGGGGAGAACAGCTACTTTGACAGGCTTCCTGCAAGGGGAGAACAGCTACTTTGACAAGCTTCCTGCAATGGGAGAACAGCTACTTTGACAGGCTTCCTGCAAGGGGAGAACAGCTATGTTGACAGGCTTCCTGCAAGGGGAGACCAGCTACTTTGACAGGCTTCCTGCGATGGGAGACCAGCTACTTTGACAGGCTTCCTGCAAGGGGAGAACAGCTACTTTGACAGGCTTCCTGCAAGGGGAGAACAGCTACTTTGACAGGCTTCCTGCAAGGGAAGAACAGCTACTTTGACAGGCTTCCTGCGATGGGAGACCAGCTACTTTGACAGGCTTCCTGCAAGGGGAGAACAGCTACTTTGACAGGCTTCCTGCAAGGGGAGAACAGCTACTTTGACAGGCTTCCTGCAAGGGGAGAACAGCTACTTTGACAGGCTTCCTGCAAGGGGAGAACAGCTACTTTGACAGGCTTCCTGCAAGGGGAGAACAGCTACTTTGACAGGCTTCCTGTGATGGGAGAACAGCTACTTTGACAGGCTTCCTGCAAGGGGAGACCAGCTACTTTGACAGGCTTCCTGCGATGGGAGAACAGCTACTTTGACAGGCTTCCTGCAAGGGAAAAACAGCTACTTTGACAGGCTTCCTGCAAGGGGAAAACAGCTACTTTGACAGGCTTCCTGCAAGGGGAGAACAGCTACTTTGACAGGCTTCCTGCAAGGGGAGAACAGCTACTTTGACAGGCTTCCTGCAAGGGGAGAACAGCTACTTTGACAGGCTTCCTGTGATGGGAGAACAGCTACTTTGACAGGCTTCCTGCAAGGGGAGAACAGCTACTTTGACAGGCTTCCTGCAATGGGAGAACAGCTACTTTGACAGGCTTCCTGCAAGGGGAGAACAGCTACTTTGACAGGCTTCCTGCAAGGAGAGAACAGCTTCTTTGACAGGCTTCCTGCGATGGGAGAACAGCTACTTTGACAGGCTTCCTGCAAGGGGAGAACAGCTACTTTGACAGGCTTCCTGCAAGGAGAGAACAGCTTCTTTGACAGGCTTCCTGCGATGGGAGAACAGCTACTTTGACAGGCTTCCTGCAAGGGGAGAACAGCTACTTTGACAGGCTTCTTGCGATGGGAGAACAGCTACTTTGACAGGCTTCCTGCGAGGGGAGACCAGCTACTTTGACAGGCTTTCTGCAAGGGGAGACCAGCTACTTTGACAGGCTTCCTGCGATGGGAGACCAGCTACTTTGACAGGCTTCCTGCAAGGGGAAAACAGCTACTTTGACAGGCTTCCTGCAAGGGGAGACCAGCTACTTTGACAGGCTTCCTGCGATGGGAGACCAGCTACTTTGACAGGCTTCCTGCAAGGGGAGAACAGCTACTTTGACAGGCTTCCTGCGATGGGAGAACAGCTACTTTGACAGGCTTCCTGCGATGGGAGAACAGCTACTTTGACAGGCTTCCTGCAAGGGGAGAACAGCTACTTTGACAGGCTTCCTGCAAGGGGAGAACAGCTACTTTGACAGGCTTCCTGCAAGGGGAGAACAGCTACTTAGACAGGCTTCCTGTGATGGGAGAACAGCTACTTTGACAGGCTTCCTGCAAGGGGAGAACAGCTACTTTGACAGGCTTCCTGCGATGGGAGAACAGCTACTTTGACAGGCTTCCTGCAAGGGGAGAACAGCTACTTTGACAGGCTTCCTGCAAGGAGAGAACAGCTTCTTTGACAGGCTTCCTGCGATGGGAGAACAGCTACTTTGACAGGTTTCCTGCAAAGGGAGAACAGCTACTTTGACAGACTTCCAGCGATGGGAGACCAGCTGTATTTAAATTACTAAATTATTATTGGGAAAGTTTTGACAGAGCCATGATTGCTTCCATCATTAGGAACTCCATAACAAGCGATGTTTTCTCTCAGTATTATCAAACCTGTTACAGTTGTTGATTTCCATGCAATCACAGGTATGACTCTTGTTCCATTGACATGTGTCTGGTTCTTGTCATCTCTTGTTCCATTGACATGTGTCTGGTTCTTGTCATCTCTTGTTCCATTGACATGTGTCTGGTTCTTGTCATCTCTTGTTCCACTGACATTTTCTGGTTCTTGTCATCTCTTGTTCTACTGACATTTGTCTGGTTCTTGTCATCTCTTGTTCCACTGACATGTGTCAGGTTCTTGTCATCTCTTGTTCCACTGATATTTGTCTGGTTCTTGTCATCTCTTGTTCCACTGACATTTGTCTGGTTCTTGTCATCTCTTGTTCCACTGACATGTGTCAGGTTCTTGTCATCTCTTGTTCCACTGACATTTGTCTGGTTCTTGTCATCTCTTGTTCCACTGACATTTGTCTGGTTCTTGTCATCTCTTGTTCCACTGACATGTGTCAGGTTCTTGTCATCTCTTGTTCCACTGACATTTGTCTGGTTCTTGTCATCTCTTGTTCCACTGACATTTGTCTGGTTCTTGTCATCTCTTGTTCCACTGACAGTCTTCTGGTTCTTGTCATCAGTTCCACATTAGTGATCTTGTCATACCACTTCACTCTTTCTATTCAATGCAACCATTCATTTATGAAAGTCTGTTGCTTTTTGGTTTGGCTTTTTGTTGTTCACCATGTTTCAGAGCCATACAATAAGACTGACTTGACATTTGATTTGAATATTCTGATTTTTGTATTGGGCTTGATTTCTTTTGATCTCAATAATTTCCTTGTGCAAAAATTTGTTGGCAATATCTGAATCCTGGAAAACTTCTGCTTCTTCTTCTTACACTCTCAGATGTCTACTGGAAAACGATTTAAAATAAGACCGAAGTACAGTCCCTTGACATGAAACTGTGGTGATGTTTGACAGTATGACAAGCAAAAATATCTTCTGTAGCGGCAACTTCATTCTGTTCCTTGCTTGTTCCTTTCGTTTAAAAAATGTCAGTTTTGATTGTCAACTTTCAGACGCTAGTGCTTTCTTGTACTTTTTTGTTTCCATATCGGTGGGAGCGTGTTTGTATTTTTGTTTTCTTCTTAAATATGCAGTATCTGTATTTTCTACTGAGACAAATGCACCAGCCCTGCATCTCGGTGTGTGATGACCTAAATTTTGTTGTCAGCCGGAAAAAAACACTTAAATCTGGGGTGTGGACTAGTCCATAGAACAAAGACAGAAATGTCATTCTGACATTGCTGTTTTGGTTTTTCTGTTTCATGATCACTGTACGTACCCTGGAAGTTGTTTTATTTCATGACTGTAACTTCATGATTGTAAGTAGTTTGTATAGAACCAACTCTGTCATATGGAAGTAAGTCATGGACAACCAGTAAACAGGGGCACAATCCCTGAAGACCATCGTGATATGATTGTACAGAAGATTGTTTAGAATACTAAAATGAGAATGTCGTGAAAGAAGCCCGAACATAAAAGAAGCATGTTACGAGTATTAGAAAGAAGTAATCTACCTTCTTTGGGCATGTTACGAGTATTAGAAAGAAGTAATCTACCTTCTTTGGGCATGTTACGAGTATTAGAAAGAAGTAATCTACCTTCTTTGGGCATGTTACGAGTATTAGAAAGAAGTAATCTACCTTCTTTGGGCATGTTACGAGTATTAGAAAGAAGTAATCTACCTTCTTTGGGCATGTTACGAGTATTAGAAAGAAGTAATCTACCTTCTTTGGGCATGTTACTCATAATAGAAAGAAGTAATCTACCTTCTTTGGGCATGTTACGAGTATTAGAAAGAAGTAATCTACCTTCTTTTGGTATGTTACGAGTATTAGAAAAAAGTAATCTACCTTCTTTGGGCATGTTACGAGTATTAGAAAGAAGTAATCTACCTTCTTTGGGCATGTTACGAGTATTAGAAAGAAGTAATCTACCTTCTTTGGGCATGTTACGAGTATTAGAAAGAAGTAATCTACCTTCTTTGGGCATGTTACGAGTATTAGAAAGAAGTAATCTACCTTCTTTGGGCATGTTACGAGTATTAGAAAGAAGTAATCTACCTTCTTTGGGCATGTTACGAGTATTAGAAAGAAGTAATCTACCTTCTTTGGGCATGTTACGAGTATTAGAAAGAAGTAATCAACCTTCTTTGGGCATGTTACGAGTATTAGAAAGAAGTAATCTACCTTCTTTGGGCATGTTACTCATATTAGAAAGAAGTAATCTACCTTCTTTGGGCATGTTACGAGTATTAGAAAGAAGTAATCTACCTTCTTTGGGCATGTTATGAGTATTAGAAAGAAGTAATCTACCTTCTTTGGGCATGTTACGAGTATTAGAAAGAAGTAATCTACCTTCTTTGGGCATGTTACTCATATTAGAAAGAAGTAATCTACCTTCTTTGGGCATGTTACGAGTATTAGAAAGAAGTAATCTACCTTCTTTGGGCATGTTACGAGTATTAGAAAGAAGTAATCTACCTTCTTTGGGCATGTTACGAGTATTAGAAAGAAGTAATCTACCTTCTTTGGGCATGTTACGAGTATTAGAAAGAAGTAATCTACCTTCTTTGGGCATGTTACGAGTATTAGAAAGAAGTAATCTACCTTCTTTGGGCATGTTACGAGTATTAGAAAGAAGTAATCTACCTTCTTTGGGCATGTTACGAGTATTAGAAAGAAGTAATCTACCTTCTTTGGGCATGTTACGAGTATTAGAAAGAAGTAATCAACCTTCTTTGGGCATGTTACGAGTATTAGAAAGAAGTAATCTACCTTCTTTGGGCATGTTACTCGTATTAGAAAGAAGTAATCTACCTTCTTTGGGCATGTTACGAGTATTAGAAAGAAGTAATCTACCTTCTTTGGGCATGTTACGAGTATTAGAAAGAAGTAATCTACCTTCTTTGGGCATGTTACTCATATTAGAAAGAAGTAATCTACCTTCTTTGGGCATGTTATGAGTATTAGAAAGAAGTAATCTACCTTCTTTGGGCATGTTACGAGTATTAGAAAGAAGTAATCTACCTTCTTTGGGCATGTTACAAGTATTAGAAAGAAGTAATCTACCTTCTTTGGGCATGTTACGAGTATTAGAAAGAAGTAATCTACCTTCTTTGGGCATGTTACGAGTATTAGAAAGAAGTAATCTACCTTCTTTGGGCATGTTACTAGTATTAGAAAGAAGTAATCTACCTTCTTTGGGCATGTTACTCATATTAGAAAGAAGTAATCTACCTTCTTTGGGCATGTTACGAGTATTAGAAAGAAGTAATCTACCTTCTTTGTGCATGTTACTCATATTAGAAAGAAGCAATCTACCTTCTTTGGGCATGTTACGAGTATTAGAAAGAAGTAATCTACCTTCTTTGGGCATGTTACGAGTATTAGAAAGAAGTAATCTACCTTCTTTGGGCATGTTACGAGTATTAGAAAGAAGTAATCTACTTTCTTTGAGCATGTTACTCATATTAGAAAGAAGTAATCTACCTTCTTTGGGCATGTTGCTCATATTAGAAAGAAGTAATCTACCTTCTTTGGGCATGTTACTCATATTAGAAAGAAGTAATCTACCTTCTTTGGGCATGTTACGAGTATTAGAAAGAAGTAATCTACCTTCTTTGGGCATGTTACGAGTATTAGAAAGAAGTAATCTACCTTCTTTGAGCATGTTACGAGAAGAGGGAAGCTGGAATATATATCATGACAACAGAAAAGATTGAAGGAAAAAGTGATGGAGGACAACAAGGAGAGAAGATACTGAAGACTTTAACATCATGGCATGGACAGAAGTCAGCAATACAATTGATAAACTGTACTGGGGGCATGAAGTTGTGGAGAGACATGATCACCTGTGCCTGCTGGCATGTTACATGAAAAAGCAGAATTGTGAGCTGTGATTTGAGAAATATGCTCATGTCATGTCATTTGACCTTTTTGTCTCCTGTTACTTTTCAGCAAATGTGGTTTACACAAACTGGAGCAGTGTCTGCAGAACTTGTCACAGCGAACAGGATAAGGGTCAGGAATGAACAGCACTCACAAATAAAACAGGGAGCTTGGAGTGCTGAATAAATACCAGACATGATCTTTTTCTTGACTCTTAAAAAAACTGAACGTCAGTACGCAAGTCTGTTTGATGAATGACACTGGATGTTTCAGGGTGACCCTTCTTCAGTGACTGATTTTCTTTATATATTCTATCATCAGCAGTCACAAAACTGGCAGTGACTATCATCTTGTACCTGGCATAGACACACCCCCCCCCTCCCCTCCCACCCACCCACCCAAAAACGGTGCAACAAATTCAATGGCTGACATGAATAAAACTATTCTATCACATCATATTTCCTAGACTGTAAGACATTGTAACATCAGCTTTGAGGAAGCAGCTGTGACACATGCATGTGTGTGTGTGTGAAAGAAGGACATGAGAAAAACTGTCACATGCTGGCATATCTTCAAGCACCTATAACTTTTTTTTTACCATATTTTTTCCCCCCTTGTAATCAATTTTTTCTTCATTGCAAATGTCTTTTGTCCTTGAAAGACCTTCTTTATGTGGCAGATATCTAAGCATATAAAAATACTGACCTGACATCTAATCTAGCATACAGTTTGTGTAGTCTTGTATTTTGAATGACGGATATTAAAAACTTAAATAAGACTACGTCATCTGCTCACAGCTGTTACTTTCACCAAGTCATGGTTACACATAAAAAAACATGAATATGTCAGTGCCATGAAGCAGCATTATATTCTGTTTGCCTGTTATTGTTGTAATATTTATGTCTATTATTGTTATTGTTATAATCTGTAAGTTGTTACACTTATTGTATTAAAGGCAATATAAGGTTGAGACATAACAGTTTTCTTGTTTTAGTCAGTCTATTTTACCTCCAATGTTCCATGCTGTTTCAGCAACCCTTCTCTGCCTTTGTCATTTGCACAGTCCTTCTCTGCCCTTGTCACATGTACACTCATTCTCTGCCCTTGTCACATGTACAGTCCTTCTCTGCCCTTGTCACATATACAGTCCTTCTCTGCCCTTGTCACATGTACAGTCCTTCTCTGCCCTTGTCACATGTACAGTCCTTCTCTGCCCTTGTCACATGTACAGTCCTTCTCTGTCCTTGTCATGCTTACAGTCCTTCTCTGCCCTTGTCACATGTAGTCCTTCTCTGCCCTTATCACATGTACAGTCCTCTGCCCTTGTCACACATACAGTCCTTCTCTGCCCTTGTTACATGTACAGTCTTTCTCTGCCCTTGTCACACATACAGTCCTTCTCTGCCCTTGTCACATGTACAGTCCTTCTCTGCCCTTGTCATGCATACAGTCCTTCTCTGCCCTTGTCACATGTACAGTCCTTCTCTGCCCTTGTCACATGTACAGTCCTTCTCTGCCCTTGTCACATGTACAGTCCTTCTCTGCCCTTGTCACGTGTTCAGTCCTTCTCTGCCCTTGTCACGTGTACAGTACTTCTCTGCCCTTGTCACATGTACAGTCCTTCTCTGCCAATGTCACATGTAGAGTTCTTCTCTGCCAATGTCACATGTAGAGTCCTTCTCTGCCAATTTTACATGTAGAGTCCTTCTCTGCCAATGTTACATGTAGAGTCCTTCTCTGCCAATGTTACATGTCAGTCCTTCTCTGCCAATGTTACATGTACAGTCCTCTGCCAATGTTACATGTAGAGTCCTTCTCTGACAGGAGAACCTTTTGATGATCAGATTGCTTTCTGTTGGAATAAAGTGTCCACATTCATAAACAAACCATCTGGAGCCTGCAGTACGTACACGTCCTGTGTCTAGCCTTCAAAATTCATCACAAGGACTATGCTCAAACATAAATAACACAACAATTCCATCTTCGTTTTCTCTCATTCTTATGAAGTCACAAAACATGACTTCTGACTGTATGTGTGTCTTATCCCAATCTATGATAATATTTCTGAGTTATAATTCTCATTCCCCGACAACGAGGCACACATTAGTTCATCACAATAATGTTTACTACCGAACTGTTCAATTTAACAGCAGTTTTGAAAGTATGTTCACTAGACGAGGGGTCGGCATTAGGTATATCCTAATCTGCTGCTAGATCACAGTGGATCTCTAGGTAAATCTCTCTGTGATGGAGGGGGGAAAGAGAAAGCATTTTAAAGCTAAAGAAATTTAGGACGAGTCCTCTCTTGCCAGCATTTTAAAAAGAGGTATCCCCAGAATTAAATGTACTTTTTCCTCATTCCCAACAAAAACTCACAAGCTAGCCTACAAAACGTCACCTTAATTATGAACTGAGTGAGATAGGAATGCAATCTGTTCCATATAGTTCCGGTAATCAGACATTTCCATCAGAGTCCAGTAAACACTTCTGGTGGTTGATGATGATGTTTTCATAATTGTGCATGTAGCCTTTAAGAGGACTACCACTGCTTTGCTGATGTAAGCAGATAGTATTGATAAAACTGTCATTTGTGTTTTGTGCTGAATATTCCCATGAACCTTGACCTATCTCCAGCATTTGAGTACTTGTGTACCAGAGAATTAAAACTGCCAGTATAATGACCCATCACTTTATTGGTATGAAGTTGCCTTAATAATTTTTTTCCAAAATAAAACACAACTGTTTGACTTGTCTAATCTCCAGAACTATAGACCAGAAACTGTAATTGTAATACTCTCTCATTCCTTGTCCCCAAGCTGATGCTCAAATATAATTTATTTATTTTTGTTTTCCTTTTTGCTCATTTTGGGGCCACCACCCACAGCTGGTCCATTTTCCTGATGCTTGCATCAAAACATTTGTATGCTCATTCAGTAGTAGTTTCTGTAGCTATATGTTTATGTGATGAAGTAGCCAGTCCTGTGCAACACTTAAAACTTCCATTCAAATATCTGAGCACAGACTTTTAGTGACCTAAATACAAAAACAGAAAAAGAAGCAGCTTTCCATCAGATGGTGTGCGACAAAATTACATGTTGACCTGATTTAAGACACTAGAGACAGTAGAACGTGATTGACATGATCCTAAAACCATGTGACCTGACACTGTTTGAATGAATATTTAATATTTGCTTTGCTCCTGTGTATTTCTGTACCTTGTAACCTTCATTCATGTATTTCCCTGCTCACTTTTTACGTAGCATGGATCCACCGCTGAAGCTGGACCCCTCCCTGGAAGCCTACATGAAAGCTTTTGTGTCCTCTTGCAGTGATGCTTATCTGTAACTATTTGTTTGACATGTTGAGGTTGCCAGGACCAAGTACAACGACAAATTAATGGCCTCTTAGGACATGCCTGATGGAGTAGTAGTCATATTCTTTCTTTGTCTCCACAGAGGAGACCCCTAGGACGTACACGGGAAGTCAGCGTACTGGTTGTCATACACCCCCCTGCATGCCTAGCCTTCTCGGATAAGGATGAAAAAAATACAAGGTCCTGTGTACAAGTTGAGCATGTTGAAATTCCCACGGAAATCGTAAAGAGTAGGCCTTTAGGCCGCTTCCCTGGACAAAATTTAAAAATTATGAAACGTACCCACCACAAAAATATTTATACAATATGTGATTCCTGTATACACACATTGGGATCCTCGCTGGTGCTACAGAGTTCTTGCGCTGTGCCTAGATCCTTCTTGTGTGATCTAAGGGAGGAAATCTGAGCACTAATGGAGTTATCCGTGAGCAATGAAGATAGTCTTTCAAACCAAACCAAACCAAACCTATCCAACCATATCATTCTTTTCTGTTCCATTTAAACTTCATAGGATCTTTGTAGTCAGAGAGCCCAGAACCAAAGTACAGTATTTTAGCTTTGCATAGTTGGAGAGTCCCCTTGGATGGCGGGGAATGCACAGTATGCCACACACTTCTTACTCCTAGCTAGGGACCAGATGTGATGATCCTTTAAATGCAAGCCAAGCTGGAGAAACTGAAGCTCATGACTTCAACTCAACACATTTCGGAATGGCAGAAAAGCCACAGGAAAAGCCTAGATCTACAGTGTAGATAATACCAAGGAGTCTTCAACTTGATGTTGGTTGCTAAAGAGTGAGAAGCTCAGCAGCCCTAGTTAAACAACAACAAAATCAATGGCCAGTGCACAATGAAAATATCTGCCAAGAATATACTCGTTGTAAGGTACAATGTCATATGTACACTGCCTGCTCTTCTAATGAGTGTTCAGTTTAGCTTTCACAGTGCAGTACGCGCAGATCCATATTTTCCCAAAAATGTACCATGAAAATTTCATAGCTTGTGGGTTCTTTTAATGAGTGTTCAGTTTAGCTTTCACTATGCAGTACGAGCCTTTACCGTATTTTCCCGAAAAGCCAACGGGATTTTTTCATTGTTGGCTACAGACATGCTGGAAAAAAACATGCTTGACCGACTTTCTTGTCATGTTTATTTTTAATTAATGGAGAAAAAATCCTGTTCAATCTCTGGTGGTTATAATTAGGATTTTGTAGAGGTATAGGTAGTTCCATATCAGATACTGCTGTAGGGGATTGAAGTGTTAGAGACATCTTTATATTAAGTCCAGCTGGATAATGAGATCGGCTGCCTCGCCCTCTCGGATAAGAGCGAAAAAATAGGTCACGTCTGCAAGTTGCGCACGTTAAAAATCCCTCAGCAGTTGAAAATCGTCAAGAGAAGGTCACGGCCACTGTCCTGGCAAAATTAAAAAAATAGAAACCTACCCACCACAAAAATAGTTATAGAATGTGTGATTCCTATATACACACATTGCGATTCTCCCCCGGGCTACACAGTTCATGCACTGTGCTGAGATCTTCCTTGTATGATCTAAGGGAGGAGATAGGAGCACTGATGGAGTTGCCGTGTGCAATGAAGGTGGTCCTTAAAAGCACAATCAGAGTCCAGCTTTTTGAGGTAGGGGACAAGTTCCATTCATCGATGCCTTAGCATTCCCTAACTCAGGAGCAGAGGCAGGTCCCCATTTACAGTTGGGTACTGAGCGTGACACTGCCTAGTTTTTAACCCTGTAACTATGCCGCCAGCGCTCTTATCACTGTACCAATAGAACGCTCAGTTAGGAGATTATATATATATATATATATATATATATATATATATATATATATATATATATATATATATATATATATATATATATATATACACACACTTATACAGGGTGTCCATAAAAGAATGTACCTATTTCTTTTTTTTTTTTTGCACCTACTTGACCAGTGTGTGGAAAGACATGTAACAATTACCGGTTGCAACTCAACTGCGAAAGTTTGACACTTGAAATACCCGCACTGTTTTTGCAAAATGGCGCCGACTAAACAACAGAAGGCGCTTTGTGTGGTAGAATATGTGAAAACGATGTCTGTTAACGCAGTTGATTGCAATTTTCGGTGACAGTTTGGGGTTGATCCACCTGATAAGAATTCCATTAAGTGTTGGTATACGAAATTCCTGGAGGAAGGTTGCCTGTGCAAAGGCAAAAGCACCGGTCGCTCGTCATGTTCAGAGGAGGCAGTGGATAGAGTTCGGCAAGCCTTCCAGCACAGCCCCATGAAGTCGGTTCGAAGGGAGAGTCGTGCGTTGAAAATGCCCCACAGTACGGTATGGAAAGTGCATCATAAGTGTTTGAGAATGAAGGCTTACAAGCTGCAACTTGTGCAGGAACTCACTGAACCAGACAAAGCACTTTGCACAGCCTTCAGCGAGAACATGCAGAAATTGCTTGAGAATGATGATTTCGGGGAGAGGCTCATGTTCAGTGATGAAGCAACCTTCCACATCAGTGGCAGAGTCAACAGACACAACGTATGGATCTGGGGTTCAGAACACCCTCATGCATTCATTGAGTATAAGAGAGATTCTCCAAAGTTAAACATCTTTGATGCTATATCCTGAAGGAAGCTTTACGGGCCATTTTTCTTTGTGGAAAAATCTGTTACTGGACTCTCGTACCTGGACATGCTCGACAATTGGATGATGCCCCAACTTGAAGAGGTACTCACGAGATTTCATTTTCCAACAAGATGGAGCTCCACCCTACTACCATGGAGCAGTGAGAGGGTACCTCAATGAAGATCTCCCACAACGGTGGATCGGTCGCAGTGGTCCTGATGATGCAGTGTTGCTGAGATGGCCCCCGTGCCCCCCAGACATGACACCATGTGATTTCTTGTTGTGGGGCTTCATCAAGGACAGAGTCTTTGTCCTATCGTTGCCTCGAGATCTGGTGGAGCTGAGAGAGTGGATCATTGGAGTCTTTGCTGCTGTTACAAGAGACATGCTGATTTGAGTTTGGGAAGAAATGGACTATCGACTAGATATATGTCACGTCACGAAGGGTGCACATAATGAGTCTTTGTAAGGTATGCTTAAAAACTTGCAGAGATTAATCTTACTTTTGTGATAGAAAGCATCCTCGTACCACATCATGGGGCAGAGAATACATATATATATGGCCCAGCAGAAAAGAACAGTAATCTCCAGACTTCACACCGACTACAACAGATTGGGATATCATCTATTCAACAAGCTAAAAATAGAAACCACCAATCAGTGTAACTGTGGCACTGATAAAATGACTCCTGAACAACTGCATCAAAGGTGCCCAACATATGAGGAACAGAGAAAGCGCATATGACCGACGTCTTTATCCAGAACATGTGTTATCTGATGCCCTTAATCGTATCACACGCGTCACTCGTCAGATGGCACTCACTACTAAACCTTCTGTTCAATCTGACAGACTCAAACTGGTTCTAACTTTCCATCCTCACTGCTTGGCGGTAAAGAGAATTCTGTTTCGACATCTGCCTATTCTCAACTCTGATCCTGATACCAAAGAGTTATTTCGTGATACACCTTTGGTAGCTTATCGTAGGGATAGGAATTTTAGAGATATTCTTGTACACAGTCGCTTGCGACATTCTAGCCCATCTTACTTTGGTACTAAACCGTGCCAACGCCGGATATGCAAGACCTGTCCGTTTGTACTCCAAACTCAGACAGTCACTTTTCCTAAAGAAAAATTTATCATTAGAGAGTCTTTTACGTGCGAATCCAGAAACCTGATTTATGCTATCATCTGCAAGAGATGTGGCATGACCTATATTGGTGAAACTGGTAGGCGTTTGGCAGACAGGTTTCGTGAGCACTTGAATGACATCTATCAGGACAAACATTTACCGGTGGCCCTTCATTTCAATAGACCTGACCATTCAGGTAATTCCGATATACATGTCACTGCCCTGCGTTCATGTGCCGGTAATGACAAGACTCGCTTTTCGTTGGAGAATCGCCTTATTTTTTAAAATGGGCGTTCTAGCTCCCGGCGGTTTAAATATACAACATCATTTTGCATAAATTCTGGTAGCTTTTCTCTTTTCATTCTTTATTCGTTGTCTTTATGATCTATCTTCTTGTGTTTTTGCTTTGGTTCGTTTCGTATCTTTTTATATCTCTTGTTTTGTCGCTATCGTACGTCACTTCCTTGCGAATTCTGTGACAAGAGACTACCGCTTTCTTCCACGGATTCTTTGCATTGAGCTAAGCTAACTTTAACTAGTTCCACAGTTTTGTTTATTCTTCTTTTTTTCGTTTCGTTGGATTATTTACTTTCTTGTTTCATTATTTCTTTTAGATTTTACGGTTTTCTTGTATTGTTATTGTTTACTTTTTCCATCTGCTTGTATCGCCCATTTGTTGTGTGTTTCTCATCATCGTGTAGTTTTGTAGTAGCTATATGTAATTTTTGTCTTTGTCACCTGTTTGTGGCTGACGAAGGGTAAAACCCGAAACGTCCCTTGTCTCATGTGAACTGTTATTTGTAAAACTGATTCAATACCGTTTTATTGGTTTATAAAGCATATGACCATCACCAGTACCATTCTTGGATAAACTCTATGGAGATACAAATAGCCTCAAGCTTGACCACTGCAAATATTCATGTTGACGTCTGATAGTGTACGGAGGAAGAAGATTATGGTTTCTCTAGAAAGCTTGTATATAACGAGGTTTGCCAGTTCCATGCTAAACTTGAGTTTACTTTTACGACATGTCTCAGGCAACAGTAGTCCCATTATTTCTTTATCTCATCAGAAGCTGGCCCCGGCAATCTTTCCTTCACTCACTCATTCGTTCATTCATTCGTCCATTCTTTCATTCATTCATTTGTTCATTCATTCATGTAACCATTCGTTTATACATTCATTCATTTGTTCATTCATTCACTCATATGTTCATTCATTCATTTGTTCATTCATTCATTCATTCCTTTGGTCAAAAACTAGTTCATTCATTAATTAATTTTTTCGTTCATTCAACCATTTGTTCGTTCATTCATTTTTTCATTCGTTCATTCATTCATTTGTTCGTTCATTCAACCAATCATTCATTTGTTCATTCATTCGTTAATTCATTTATGTTTTTTTTTTTCATTCAACCAGTCGTTCATTCATTCGTTAATTCATTTATCCATTCATTCAATTACTTATCCATGCATTAATTCATTCATTTATCCGTTCATTCATTCATCTATTTATTTATTCATTTATTCGTCCATTCATCCATCCATCCATATATCCAATTATCCATCTAATTATTCATTCATTTATCCTTCAACTCTGTGGAGCACAGGTGTTCAGTAAGTTTACGTCAAGCCTTCATGACCTGTGCCATCTGCTCGAGATCTTTCCAAGTCTTTTTTGTCCCTGTAAATCTGTCTGCTATTCTCTGACCCGTGAATTGTTCAGCCTTCTTCTATTGCCCAGCAACAGGAAGTCAAAGGCATGCTGGACAATGTTCAGAAGTGAATAAGAGGAATCTTTGCACATCTATATATCTATTTGTGTCTATAAATAACTCAAGGCTCAGTTGTGCAAAACATTAAACAAAACTTTCAACGGAACGTAATGCGTCATTGACCACTTTTTAACTCATCCATAACTTTAGAACAAGTGTGCAGTATAGATAGACCTAGAGAATTACGGAATATCGTAAAGCAGTATATACCACGAACAAGACTAAATATATAAGGATCAGTGATGGTGTGACTGGAGGGGGAGGGTGACGTAATGCTTGTTGATGATGGCAGATCATTAGTGGTTTGGGTGTCATCCCGGACACCTCGGACTTTCCCACTCTTCTCCTCACTGTTAACAAAACATGACAGTTGTGAGAGACTGGTTTTTTTTTCTTCTTTTTTTGTGGGGGGGGGGGGGGGGGGGGGGGGGGGGGGGTTTAATTATTTTTTTTTAAGGGAGGGCACACACACATAAATTCACATAATTTAACATTTTTAATTATTCTATTTGGACTGAGTGGAGTGAGGAGATGATACCATACTTTGAAATCGGGAAAACAAAATTATTATTTTTAATTAATTACACAACATATCCTAATTATAACCCATGAAGGGTTGAACGGGGTATTGTTTCTTTTTAAAGAAATCAATGACCACTAGTCTACAGAATGAAGTAAAGAATGAAGGATGAGCGAAATAATAAAATCAAACAGTAAAAAGTATGATGCGCTAAGAATGTGCGACACGTTTCCTATCTACATTTTGTTATGGCAACATTTCTTTAGTAGATAACTAGTGCTATAGATTACATAAACATCACGATTGAGCGTGTCCGTGTGTGATGTTTATTGGACAATCATTAGATTGCAGAAACATCACGATTGAGCGTGTCCGTGTGTGATGTTTATTGGACAATCATTAGATTGCAGAAACATCACGATTGAGCGTGTCCGTGTGCGATGTTTTTTGGACAATCATTAGATTGCAGAAACATCACGATTGAGCGTGTCCGTGTGTGATGTTTATTTGACAATCATTTAAAAAAAATGACAACAGACATATGCAGTAAGCGATGACGAACAAAACATGAACAGATTACCATTTCCGGTATATATTTAGCTCTGTTCAGAACAGAGATAAGAAAGACTCACTAATGAGGTCAAAGATAACTTTTTTATTTTAATACCGTAGTTAAAGTTGACATTAGTGATTGATCGTTTTAACAAAAAAGTTTCAAGCTGTTGAGTATCCACGTTCCCAACCATTGCAATAATCTCTCTCATTCATCCATTAATTACCTTAATTTCATTCATAACTAACACTCATCACGAAGACAAGCAGACGCAGAGTAATACCTTAATGACCTGAAATATCTATATGTCCTCTTTAATTAATTAACTTTTTTTAGGTGAAAATTTTATACATTTAAATTAAATTGTCACCGAGGTTTTTGTTTTGGCTTGTACGTTCACATCTAACATCGTGGCTTGTAAAGAACGTCAGAAATAGAATGGATAAACATCACTAGGGGTCGCTCGTTGTGGGGAGAAACATGATCTACTCCAGTCGTAATCTCACGTGCCTCTATAATAATCACACCTCTCAAACAAAAAAAAAAGCAAACACCTAGATAACTTCCATTTACTCATGAAAGTGATGGAAGGTAAACCCAGAAAATGAAGAAAGCAACCCAATAAATGGTTTTTTTGTTTTGTTTTGCAAAGGAAACCAAATTCTAATGTATGAAGATGAAAAAAAAAAGAATGGAAAAACCGTAGACATGCACTTAGTCCAACTTGTAGGAGATACAGCAAGAGGGTCATCATCTCAAAGACAGAAACTATAAAGATCATCAGTAGGTCACCACGACCCACTTAACATGCATATCAAGCACGTGGGGCGTAAACGGAGTTTAAATACCTTAACAGAAAATGGAAAAAAAAAGTGACAGAGAAATTAAAAGAAGATGCCAAAAGGCTAGTGCTGTGACTTACCAATTGTCACCTCAACTCAAAACATGGAAATATCAGTATGGAAACTAAACGGTGATTGATAAATAATATATTCTTGCAAGTTCTTTGTTATCAGTATCGCTGATCAGAACACATGAGAGGAAAATCACATCCCATGAAATGAAATGCTATATGAGACATTAATGTTACCACTAGATACATTAATGTTACCACTAGAGACATTAATGTTACCACTAGAGACATTAATGTTACCACTAGAGACATTAATGTTACCACTAGAGACCATTAATGTTACCACTAGAGACCATTAATGTTACCACTAGAGACATTAATGTTACCACTAGAGACATTAATGTTACCACTAGAGACATTAATGTTACCACTAGAGACATTAATGTTACCGCTAGAGACATTAATGTTACCGCTAGAGACATTAATGTTACCGCTAGAGACATTAATGTTACCGCTAGAGACATTAATGTTACCGCTAGAGACATTAATGTTACCGCTAGAGACATTAATGTTACCGCTAGAGACATTAATGTTACCACTAGAGACATTAATGTTACCACTAGAGACATTAATGTTACCACTAGAGACATTAATGTTACCACTAGACACATTAATGTTACCACTAGACACATTAATGTTACCACTAGACACATTAATGTTACCACTAGACACATTAATGTTACCACTAGACACATTAATGTTACCACTAGACACATTAATGTTACCACTAGACACATTAATGTTACCACTAGACACATTAATGTTACCACTAGACACATTAATGTTACCACTAGACACATTAATGTTACCACTAGAGACATTAATGTTACCACTAGAGACATTAATGTTACCACTAGAGACATAAATGTTACCACTAGAGACATAAATGTTACCACTAGAGACATTAATGTTACCACTAGAGACATTAATGTTACCACTAGAGACATTAATGTTACCACTAGAGACATTAATGTTACCACTAGAGACATTAATGTTACCACTAGAGACATTAATGTTACCCCTAGAGACATTAATGTTACCACTAGAGACATAAATGTTACCACTAGAAACATTAATGTTACCACTAGAGACATTAATGTTACCACTAGAGACCATTAATGTTACCACTAGAGACCATTAATGTTACCACTAGAGACCATTAATGTTACCACTAGAGACCATTAATGTTACCACTAGAGACCATTAATGTTACCACTAGAGACCATTAATGTTACCACTAGAGACCATTAATGTTACCACTAGAGACATTAATGTTACCACTAGAGACATTAATGTTACCACTAGAGACATAAATGTTACCACTAGAGACCATTAGTGTTACCACTAGAGACATTAATGTTACCACTAGAGACCATTAATGTTACCACTAGAGACATTAATGTTACCACTAGAGACCATTAATGTTACCACTAGAGACCATTAATGTTACCACTAGAGACATTAATGTTACCACTAGAGACATTAATGTTACCACTAGAGACATTAATGTTACCACTAGAGACATTAATGTTACCACTAGAGAAATAAATGTTACCACTAGAGACATAAATGTTACCACTAGAGACATTAATGTTACCACTAGAGACATTAATGTTACCACTAGAGACATTAATGTTACCACTAGAGACATTAATGTTACCACTAGAGACATTAATGTTACCACTAGAGACATTAATGTTACCACTAGAGACCATTAATGTTACCACTAGAGACCATTAATGTTACCACTAGAGCCATTAATGTTACCAATAGAGACATTAATGTTACCACTAGAGACCATTAATGTTACCACTAGAGACATTAATGTTACCACTAGAGACATTAATGTTACCACTAGAGACACTAATGTTACCACTAGAGACACTAATGTTACCACTAGAGACATTAATGTTACCACTAGAGACATTAATGTTACCACTAGAGACATTAATGTTACCACTAGAGACATTAATGTTACCACTAGAGACATTAATGTTACCACTAGAGACATTAATGTTACCACTAGAGACATTAATGTTACCACTAGAGACATTAATGTTACCACTAGAGACACTAATGTTACCACTAGAGACACTAATGTTACCACTAGAGACACTAATGTTACCACTAGAGACACTAATGTTACCACTAGAGACATTAATGTTACCACTAGAGACATTAATGTTACCACTAGAGACATTAATGTTACCACTAGAGACATTAATGTTACCACTAGAGACATTAATGTTACCACTAGAGACATTAATGTTACCACTAGAGACATTAATGTTACCACTAGAGACATAAATGTTACCACTAGAGACATTAATGTTACCACTAGACATAAATGTTACCACTAGAGACATTAATGTTACCACTAGAGACATTAATGTTACCACTAGAGACATAAAGGTGACATCAGAACAATTGTAGGAACTACATCCTGTATACAATTTATTGAGAGAAAATTAACTAGTTTGGTCATCTCACGAGAATAGAGCCCGATCAATTACAACAATACGCCTACAAGAGTAAAATATCTGGTTATAGAGTACGGAGAGGATCAAGACTCAGATGAGTAGACAATATTACAGTAATCCTTCAACATTTCGGGCTATGCCACACACTTGGTTCAAGAACGAAAGCGTCATCTTCCCACGACGCTTCACGGCAAACAGACCGTAAAGGAAAAGTAAAGAAAGTGAAGGGCAGAAAAACAGAGGCATTTAAAAACAGGAACAAAAGCAGCTGCGAACATAAACAGTAGGACATGTAGCTTTTTTTTTTTTTTTTACAGAAAAATGTGCCTGAGCTTCACGAAAGGCGAAGGCTGGGCCAGGGTTTGTTAATGTGTCACAGTAAGACAAGTGAACTGAAGAAAAACTAATACAGTATTATGATTGGAAAGTTACTTGTCACGCGCACCGGAAGTGACGTTCTAGATAACGACTTCCGTTGACTTTTGCACAACAAATATTTTCAAGAACACGATTTTCGTTATCTGACGAAATTTTAATTCTTTCTTTGTCAAGTCAGTCCTATTGTATGGCTGTGAAACATGGAAAACAACAAAAACAATAGCCAAAAGGTTACAGACTTTCATAAATGGGTGCTTGCATAGAATAGAAGGATTGAAGTGGTATGACAAGGTCATTAATGTAGAACTGTTGACAAGAACCAGACAAGTGTCAGTGGAACAAGAGATGACAAGAACCAGACAAGTGTCAGTGGAACAAGAGATGACAAGAACCAGACAAGTGTCAGTGGAACAAGAGATGACAAGAACCAGACAAGTGTCAGTGGAACAAGAGTTGCCAAGAATCAGACATGTGCCAGTGGAACAAGAGTTGACAAGAACCAGACATGTGCCAGTGGAACAAGAGTTGACAAGAATCAGACATGTACAGTGGAACAAGAGATGACAAGAACCAGACATGTGTCAGTGGAACAAGAGATGACAAGAACCAGACATGTGCCAGTGGAACAAGAGTTGACAAGAACCAGACAAGTGTCAGTGGAACAAGAGTTGCCAAGAATCAGACATGTGCCAGTGGAACAAGAGTTGACAAGAACCAGACATGTGCCAGTGGAACAAGAGTTGACAAGAATCAGACATGTACAGTGGAACAAGAGATGACAAGAACCAGACATGTGTCAGTGGAACAAGAGATGACAAGAACCAGACATGTGCCAGTGGAACAAGAGATAACAAGAACCAGACAAGTGCCAGTGGAACAAGAGTTGACAAGAACCAGACAAGTGTCAGTGGAACAAGAGTTGACAAGAACCAGACACGTGTCAGTGGAACAAGAGTTGACAAGAACCAGACAAGTGTCAGTGGAACAAGAGTTGACAAGAACCAGACAAGTGTCAGTGGAACAAGAGTTGACAAGAACCAGACAAGTGTCAGTGGAACAAGAGTTGCCAAGAATCAGACATGTGCCAGTGGAACAAGAGTTGACAAGAACCAGACATGTGCCAGTGGAACAAGAGTTGACAAGAATCAGACATGTACAGTGGAACAAGAGTTGACAAGAATCAGACAAGTGTCAGTGGAACAAGAGTTGACAAGAATCAGACATGTGCCAGTGGAACAAGAGATAACAAGAACCAGACATGTGCCAGTGGAGCAAGAGATGACAAGAACCAGACAAGTGTCAGTGGAACAAGAGTTGACAAGAACCAGACAAGTGCCAGTGGAACAAGAGTTGACAAGAACCAGACAAGTGTCAGTGGAACAAGAGATGACAAGAACCAGACAAGTGTCAGTGGAACAAGAGATAACAAGAACCAGACATGTACAGTGGAACAAGAGATAACAAGAACCAGACAAGTGCCAGTGGAACAAGAGATGACAAGAACCAGACATGTGCCAGTGGAACAAGAGATGACAAGAACCAGACAAGAGCTAGTGGAACAAGAGATAACAAGAACCAGACAAGAGCTAGTGGAACAAGAGATGACAAGAACCAGACAAGTGTCAGTGGAACAAGAGATGAGAAGAAGACGCTGCCGATGGATAGGGCACACATTAAGGAAACCTGTTGATAGCATTACTAGGCAGTCCTTGTTCTGTAATCCCCTGGTTAAGATGGGCAGACCGAAAAAACACACGGAGAAGAGAACTGGAGATAGAAATGAAAGGGGTGAGGATGGCACGGAAATACCTTGAGCTGATGGCACGGGACGGACAGTGCATGAGTTTGTTGAAGGTCCTTGCTTCTTACGGAGCTGTAACGTAATGATTGATTTCTCTCTTTTATGATAGGAGATTCTATATAGAATGTTATAACAGGAAGATTTCTCTCTTTTATGATAGGAGACTCTATATAGAGTGTTACAACAGGAAGATTTCTCTCTTTTATGATAGGAGACTCTATATAGAGTGTTACAACAGGAAGATTTCTCTCTTTTATGATAGGAAACTCTATATAGAGTGTTACAACAGGAGGAAATCTGATCATCAGAAGTGTCTCCCGTCGGTCATGTGTTTCTGTCCTTTACCTTCTGGACACTCTAAGGGTGTCAGGCCAACTTGGGCCATGACTCGCAAGTGTTCACCTCCTGTTATCTCAACGCCTGCGCTGCGAATTGAACCCATCCACCTTGGTGGCAACTTCTAACTTCACTCCTGGTTTTATCGATGCTGCCAGTTTGGGGCAATTGTGAAAGTAACCATTATGTTGTATATAAATTACTGTCCTAAATTCCCCAGCCCGTTGTGGTTGTTCCAGAGCGAACATGAGGCTCTTTCTGTCGTTTCCCTGAGCCTTTTAAGTGCCCTTCACTAGTTTTATGATCTGTTTCGTTCTTTACTCTTCTTCTTCTTCAAGAACCATGTCTAGTGGCGTAGGAGATCATGTCTATCCACAACTTCCTGTCTCCAGTACAATTTATCAATTCTGCTGTTGACTTCTTTCCATGCCACGATGTCAAACTGTCCAGTATTTGCTCTCTTTGTCTTCCCCTATCTCTTGTTCCTTCAATCTTACCTGTTGTTACGATATATTCCAGCTTTCCTCTTCTCATAACTTGCCCTCATTCCATTTGCTGCAGGTATCGACGGCAGGAATAGAAAACATCAACAGAATCCTAAAATCTTCAAGAACTGATATGGATCTACTGTCCTGGTCATGCAGGGGTACGTGGCAATGAGAGAGCTGACAGACTGGCATCGAGAGCACCCATGGTGGAGACACTGGATATGGATAAGTGAGAGATACTAAGGGCAGTTAATGATCGCCTGCTGGATAATGACACTGCAATGTGTCACGGAATCGCCTCACCTGCTTTGCAGTAGTGGTCCAACAGTGGCCAAAACTCAAGAGTATCTAATATGGGTCTTCAAAGGTGTCCACCTTCGCACAAGATTACTCTTGGCAGATTTGTGGATAGAAGAATAATGATGCTTCTATCTCAAGGGAGTATTCATAAGATATTTCAGAAGTCAAGAAGAACAATGCTATGGTGGGCAGGGCAATTGTTAACTTATATCTGATCCGACGCCTTTTATGAAGGATTAAGCAATTATTAATTTCAGCTCGTTCAAGCCCCCACCCTGATTTATTCAGTGGAATTCTTCTTATAATGGTACAGCTCTGTTTAGGGAGTATTTAGTAAATTGACTGAGGCAAACATGCAGTACATTCAAAATGACTAAATCGACGTTAAATGTGTATATTTACAAATAACAAAATTTAATAATCTTAAGTTTTAACAGTTTTTAAAACATGAATAATGATTGATCAAGACAAATATCATCACTGTTGTGATGTACTGGTTATTTTATGTAAGAAGTCACTTGGCAGCATAAAGGTTTCCCTTAGCTGCCAATATGGTAGTTTCTTCTCCCGCTGGGTTTTTTGGGTTCTGTGTAGATAGGTCACTGGAGTTCTCGTGTCTCTGGTCAAGATTGTAGGGCGCAGCCCATTGCCAGAAATGTCAGGGAGTGTCTACGAAGTTGGTCCCTTGCCTTTAAGCTCAGTGTCGTAAATTTATTTTGAGAGAAAAGAGTCGTAGAAATAGTGGTCCGGTTTAGAGTGGAAAATGATGATGGTAAGCTCAGTGATAGAAAATGTAGAGATTTAATAGTTGCTTCACAGCGTGCTGGAGGAGAGTAAAGACAGACTTATTTACGACAAATCGTGTCTCTCAATCTTCTCTTTCACTCTCCTGGTCAAACAATTATTTGCCAGTTTTCCAGACTCGCATCTGCGCGCTCACCGATTTGGTGTTTTCAAACACACACACGACGTTGATACAAACTATATTAAACGAATAGGGGAAATGTTGGGCTTTGGGTATATCCAACACACAGAACTAAATGAGTTTAGGTGATTTTATTCACTTTAAACATCAATCACTAAAAATATCAGATATTACATAAATTATCATAAGTACACAAATGCAAATAACAAGTTTGGGAGGGGGTGAAGAAGATTGGTATCGACTAAGCCCTTCCCGCTCATTAGACAAAGACAAACCCAGTCCAGAGATAGATAATATCAGGAACACGGGTACGTTAACCTAACAGTAAAGTTAATTACTCTGAAAGAGGTGTTACCAAGTTAGGTATAGGTGATAGAAAAAAAAACCTGTTCTTCCCAGCTGTTCTTCCCTTTACTAAGCAAATGGAAAGGAGGTGGTTTTAAACAGAGTTAACAAATTATCAACTATCCCACTTAAAGGAACAATGTAGGGTATACAGAAAAGATATATGTTACCAGGTAAGCAAGTTAACAAAATGGTCACACAAAAGAATTAATTTCCTGTCATTCATACGCGCTAGCAAAGGCCTTCACTCATCTTGCTCTCACTTACCGATGTGAAAAAATCTTGCACTCCATAGAATAACACAACAGCAGTTACACCTCAACTAAATGTATGAGTGTTTGTTCAAGTTCTAGCCCCAGATTATCGGGTAGGCGGTCAGCACATAAAAGGGTCAAGTAATCGCTGGAAAATGAATCTGTAGTTGTGTCTCTTTTCTTAATAACAGTTTCTATGGGAGGGCACGGTCTCTGATACCGGGGTGAGGATGGTGTAGTCTATTTGACTATGCCGCTGATAATAAAATTCTTACGCGTGCTGGTACACTTTATCCGTGAGGTATGGTTTAAGTCCAGTGAGAAAACTAGTCACATCACTGTTCAGGAAATTATGAATTATCTCTCTGTGTCAGTAAACTAACAAAGCTCGGGCCAGTGTTCTTCTTCCCTTTACGACTTAAGTTGTTTGATGGTGCGTTAAATTTGTCTTTGGGTGTGCTTTCTTTGCTATAAGTTAGATAGCGGAATTCCAAACATAGAATCGCCTCAAAGATTAAAAATTTACACAGTCTCAACAAGTTCTGCGTCAGGGGAACTCTACACACTGTTTATGCTTTGCTTTGCTTAGATTGATTTCTTTATTGCTTTCTTAATGCTGGGATCGCACAGGTTACGATCACTCTGTATGAAAAAAAAAAAAAGACATGTAATATACCGAAAACAAATAACCTTCTAAAGCGCGATGAATTTCCCGTTAAGCCTATAATACACTCGAGTATTTAATTATGTATTTAATAAACACTGCGCGAATTCTAGTGGTTAAAAACCCACATCTATAAAACTAGGACTTAACTGAATTTATTAATTATAAATTCCTTCACGACTTTAAAAGTTAATTTAAGCATCTATTATCTTTTGAAATAATATAATAGATAGATCATTATATTTAAAACTGGAACTCTTGAGATGGTTTAATTAAATAGATTTAAATTAACACAAAATCCCTTGAAATAGAATGACTAGACCACTGATCACTTTACACAATATATATTTTACCGCTTTGCACAGAATTAGAAATCACTGCAAATATATATAAAATCCAGGGGAAAATCTATAACAAGATTTCAATAAAGCTAGTGCTTCTGTAAAGGTCTGGCCAGCGAGTGATAACGTGTCTAGTTCTTCATGGTCTATTTAGCTAAAATGGAATGTAAGTTGAGTGGGACATGATAAACTTGACAACTTATTTGATCTCACGAACTTTTGGGGATCTGACCGCCAAATCAAGAGAAGAAGCCGCCCCCTGGTCTTCGTATCCGCTCGCTGCTGCCCGTTTCGCTTTCCCCCGTTCGCTCGGTTCCTCGATTGACACCGAGACGTGAAATTAGCGGCAAGCAACTGCGTCTCGTATCAGGGAAAACTACTGTCTTTGATAGCGCCGATAGTCTCCCCTAAGATCCCTCGGTCTGTCTCTTTGATCTCGTCGCTGTATCCTACATGAGTCCCGGTGGAATGCGTTCTGGCAAACGAAAAGTTACAACAAATGTTCAGGGGTTCTAATGTTATGAAAAGCTAAAGGTCCCTTTAAATCATCCATCATATCAGGGAAAATTCACTAGTCAAACTAGACGTACGTCACAATCGTCCCCACTTTTAGACATGAAACCATTTTTCATGTTTTCATTTTTGACAATGGAGGTGACCTGATTGGTGATTTTAGGATGAGTGGTATCTTCAGTTTGCTCTTCTTCTTCTGTAGACCAGTTTCTACTCAGAAAATCAGCCCCGACATTCTGTCTTCCCGGAATATATTCCACTTTGAAAGAATAGACGCTTAGAAGGAGGGCCCAACGCATGATCCTAGCGTTAAATTCTTTATTGGCACCAAGAAATGCTAACGGAGCGTGGTCTGTTTGCACCGTGAACGATGTACCATAAAGAAACTCATGATGGCGTCTGATACCGTCAATCAGAGCAAGACATTCCCTTTCAACTACGCTGTAGTTCCGTTCCGCTTTATTTAATTTCCGACTGCCATAGGCAACTGGAAATAGCATGTTCAGGTCACTGTCATCGGCTTGAAGCAGTGTTGACCCGATGCCCTGACCTGACGCGTCGACTCTCAGTACAAAAGGTTTCTTGAGGTCAGGCAACCTCAAAATGGGGTATGCAGACAACTGTCCTTTCAAAGTGCTATACGCGTGTTCGCACTTTTGATCCCATATGACCTTATCAGGACAACCTTTCTTTGTGAGGTCAGTCAGAGGTGCCGTCAGTCCGTTGAAGTTCTGGATGTACTTCTGATAGTATGCACATAGCGATATGAAGGAACGTACGTCTTTCTTCGTTCGGGGTCTTTTTGCTGCCACTATTTTCTCCACGTTCTTCTTAATAGGCCAACTGCATCCGTGAGAAATAGTGTGCCCCAGGAAGTCTAACTGTTCAAACCCGATGAGACATTTGCTAGGTCTGGCTGTGAGACCCGTTTCCTGTAGTCTCCTGAGGAGCATAGCAACCGTAGCAATATGTTCTTCATAGGTTTCCGATGCAATTAAGATGTCATCCATGAAATTATGGATATGGGGACTTTGCAAAGGTTCTAGAAGCTTCCTCATCATCCTGGTGAACACTCCTGGTGCGTTATGCAAACCGAACGGCATCACGTTAAATGTGTAATGTCCTTCACTAGTGCTGAAAGCTAACAAAGGTTTAATTTCCTCCTTGACTGGTATTTGATAATAACCTTTACTGAGGTCAATCTTGGAGAAGATCTTAGCTTTGCTGAGCTTGGTGAACAACTCAGAAACAGTTTGGAGAGGTTCGGGCTGGAATTCCGTTACAGCGTTTAGCAACCTGTAATCAATGCACAGCCGAACTTCCTTATTGGGCTTCTGCAACAGCACTACGCTCGAGCTGTAAGGAGATGTAGACTCACTGATAATTCCTGCCTGACGCAGCTTGTCTATTTCTCCGCGAAGTGCATCAGCTTTAGCGTACGGGATGGGGTAAACTCTGGTTTGAACAGGGGTCTCGTTTGTTAATTTCATATCAAATTCAATGAGATTTGTTCGACCAGGTACATCCGTTAAAACTGCACTGTACTGTTTTAGTAGAGCCCTAGTTTCTGTTTGTTGTTCTGGTGAGAGATTGTCGCCGAACTTGACATCTTTAAAGGATTCTGTGGGTTGCAGTGGATACTCCATGCAACCATCATCATCTTCCTCGTCTTCCGTTGCTATGGCGACAGCCAGGAGATGCTCGGAGGATGGCACCGGTCTTTCCAAATATTTCTTTAGCAGATTTATGTGGAAGACCTTCTCCTTTCCTTTGATGGAGATCTTGTAGTTGGTACGTGAGATCTTTTTAAGGACGGTAAACGGTCCTTGCCATCCGATGCGAAGTTTATTGCTTCCGGTTGGAAGTAGCAATAGGACTTTCTCCCCTGGTTGTAGTTCTCTCTCTTTTGCAGCTTTGTTGTATCTTTTAGTAATTTTAGCGCGGGCTTTCTTAAGGTTGGTAGTAGCTAGATCCCATCCTAGCTTTAGCCTTTCCTTAAGCTCAGATACATACTTGCTTGCAGAGACGACTGTCTCGTCAGCCTTCTGGTCTGTCAGGGACCGAAGTAAGGCTTCTAGTGGCCCCTTAATAGGTCTGCCAAATAAAAGTGTAGCTGGCGCAAAACCCGTAGACGCTTGGGGTACCTCTCGGTAGGCGAATAAGGCAGCCGATATATATTGGTCCCAGTCTTCCGGTTTCTCCTGACCCAGCTTACGTAACATCATGGTGAGGGTACCGTTAAAACGTTCCACGAGCCCATTTCCGGCCGGATGGTAGGGACTTGTGTGGATATGTTTGGCCCTCAAGATCTTAAAGATCTCCTCCATTAACAGGCTACGGAATTGGGATCCATTGTCCGTCAAAACTTGTTGAGGGAATCCCAACCGTGTAAAAATTTGCACAAGGGCTTCTGCGACATGCTTGGAATTAGTGCATGGTAGCGGTACGGCTTCGGCCCACATAGTGCAAGTGTCAACTAAGGTCAGGATGAACCTGTTCCTTCTTTTGGTCTTTTCCAGAGGACCAATAATGTCGACAGCAACCCGTTCAAATGGAGTCCCTACTATTGGCATTTGCCCCATAGGTACTGGGGGTGTCAAGTGCTTGGGTGCTACCCGTTGGCACTGGGCGCAGGATTTCACGTACCTGACAATGTCAGAGTTCATTCCTGGCCACCAATAGTGGTTTTTTATTCGCTGAATAGTGGCGTTTTGTCCCATGTGTCCGCTAAAGGGAAGAGAGTGCCCCATTTCTAAGATCTGGTTTCTGTATTGCGTCGGTACTAGGAGCTGGTTATTCCCCGTGTCCGGGTTGCCCGTTCTACGATACAATACACCATCCTTAGAAAAGATGTCTCCGTTGTGTCTGGGGTCCTTAGCCATGGGCAGTTTTTTAAAGCAGGGCGCCAGAGTAGGGTCCTTTTGTTGCGCCTCCTTCAGTTCATTCGGCAACAAGTTTGGCGCAGGCTCCCTCTCCTTCTTGGCTTGCCCTCTTGTGGTTACCGCTGCCACAATCGGCTCCTTAGGTCTCCCAATGAACACATATCTACATCCCAGGATAACTGGGTAGATCGGATCATCCATTATGGCCGCTTTAATAACTCCTCTGACAAAGTCAGAGTGTATTTCTACCAGTGCGATAGGAAGCGTCCTGGGTGCATCACTCCTGAAAACTCCACTAAGTTTGACGGTTTCCTCTGTCTCCTGACCGGGTTTGACTAGGTGCCTAGCGACAATACAATCAAAACTTAATCCAGTGTCAAAAAGACAAGTAGTAGAGGTACCGTTCAAAATTACAGTTCCTCGAGTTGAGGGTCGGTCCCCTCAGGTTGAGAATCACTGACATTGACTCTACCTTTCGAGGCTGTATGCAAACATCCAATGCGGTTTGCACCGGTTTGTTTGCCCTGATCAGACGTTCCTGGTGTAGGGGTCTTCCCTTTTCCTTGACCTTGGTGGCCGCGCTGCCACGTAGGCTTGTTGGGTTGATCAGAATTGTTGTTGGGGGGGTATCGGGTTTTGTAGAATTTCGATTTTTCCTGGGGAGGTTTCTGGGTATTGTTATCTCGTTGGTTATAATGTTGAGAGGAAGTGGAAGAATAGGATGCCTGTTCTAGATTCTGTTTTCGAGATGGCTCATCGGTGGGTTTACGTTTAGTGCTGGGAAGTTCGGCCATTGCATTGCTATAGCGTTCGGCTTTATTGAGTATGTCTTCAAGCCTGACTGCCCCCTGTTCCGCCAAAAATCTACGAGTTTCATTCGACAAAGTGGATTTTATCTGCTCCACAAGAACAAGTTCGAGGAGTCCCTCATATGAAAGAGGTAGGTCAGATAATTCAATGCACTTTGTCAGATAACTCGTGAGACGTGAAGAGAACTGGGGAAATGTTTCCGTGCTCTCTTTTCGGCTGTTTCTGAACAACTGCAGAAACTTTCGGGCAGTCATCTCAAACTGCTGTAGTAAGGCCTTTTTCAACATGTCGTAATCATGTTGATTCGGTCCCAGCTTTGTGTACACGTCATAAGCATTGCCTTTCAGTGACGTTGAAAGTTTGAGCGCCCAGCGGGTACTCTCTAACCCATAAAGATTCGCGAGTCTCTCGAATTTTTCTAGGTAGCTGTCAATTTTTTCGTTAGGGCTAGGAAAAGATTCTAAAGAAAACGACATAGCAGTTAATTGGGCAGATTGAGTACTGGAGAGGTCCATTGATTGAGACTGGGGCGAAGACGGCTCTCCGTTAGTCGAAGTAGAGGCGCCCCGACTCTCTAGAGCCTTAAGCGCCAGTTGATGCTGTCTTTCCTTGTCTCTCTCTCTCTCTGCGAGTTTCCATCTCTGCTTCAATTTTCTTCTGTTCCAAAAGACGTTCTTCCGCTTCTTTCTTATCTGCCCTCTCCTGGGCTTCTCTCCTCTCTGTTCTTTCTTTCTCTTCCTTCCTCTCAGCTTCGGCTCTCTGTTGCTTCGCCTTCCTCTCAGCTTCGGCTCTCTGTTGCTCCGCGTCATATATTTCCAATTCCTGGTTAATAAACGCGTTTGCAGCTTCTGCATCTAATCCTGCCTCTTTCGCTTCCAGCCTCAAGATGGACCTCATCTTTATCCTCTCTGCCATTGTTAAAGAATAAGATGAAGTATGCTTAGAGAACTAGTAAGAAGAAACGCGAAAGGGAGGAACTCTGAACCGCTACGAGAAAAAAAAAACACAAGTACAAATTTACCTGTGTTACCTCCTACCTGTACTGTGCAAACTTATCGCTGCTATTATCTGGCAATTAAGGCTCTAAACGCAAGCGACTATGCCACTAAATGGTAAGTTACACTGGAAAAGAATCTACTTTTACTAACAGTCGAGAAAAATTTATATTAAAACAATTTAAAAGAAAAAAATTTTCCCTAAATTTTTTAATCTCTGACAACAAACTCCGTCCCTAAAGTCAATTATTGAGATGAGACGTTGTTAACTTAATTTTTCAAAATCAGAACAATCCGTCTTTAGCTAAGCTCAACTCTTCTTAACTTCAAAAACCTTAGTGACTGTAAAACAATCACGCAATCCCAGCAACTTTTATAAAGAAAGAAATATAATTATCTCCGCCAGAGGATAATTAAAATAGCAAATATATTTGTTTATCTGTACTTTCTACTGCTGTGGAGAGAAAACAACCTGTAAATATGCTGTGTGGACAACCCAAATACTTAAAGAACGTTTGTCTAGGGGTGTAATTATTTATTTATTTCCCTAATTCACAAAGACAAATCATTCACACTCTACCTAGTTAGACCCAAACTAAATCAGACTCAAAATATCTTTAACCCGGCTATGCGATTGCCTCAAATGTAGCTCAAGATCCCAGAACCAGCCCACAAATATGTGTGCATCAAATGTATCTCAAAATTATCCCAGACGAGCCAGCCAAATATTGTCGTAAATTTATTTTGAGAGAAAAGAGTCGTAGAAATAGTGGTCCGGTTTAGAGTGGAAAATGATGATGGTAAGCTCAGTGATAGAAAATGTAGAGATTTAATAGTTGCTTCACAGCGTGCTGGAGGAGAGTAAAGACAGACTTATTTACGACAAATCGTGTCTCTCAATCTTCTCTTTCACTCTCCTGGTCAAACAATTATTTGCCAGTTTTCCAGACTCGCATCTGCGCGCTCACCGATTTGGTGTTTTCAAACACACACACACGACGTTGATACAAACTATATTAAACGAATAGGGGAAATGTTGGGCTTTGGGTATATCCAACACACAGAACTAAATGAGTTTAGGTGATTTTATTCACTTTAAACATCAATCACTAAAAATATCAGATATTACATAAATTATCATAAGTACACAAATGCAAATAACAAGTTTGGGAGGGGGTGAAGAAGATTGGTATCGACTAAGCCCTTCCCGCTCATTAGACAAAGACAAACCCAGTCCAGAGATAGATAATATCAGGAACACGGGTACGTTAACCTAACAGTAAAGTTAATTACTCTGAAAGAGGTGTTACCAAGTTAGGTATAGGTGATAGAAAAAAAAAACCTGTTCTTCCCAGCTGTTCTTCCCTTTACTAAGCAAATGGAAAGGAGGTGGTTTTAAACAGAGTTAACAAATTATCAACTATCCCACTTAAAGGAACAATGTAGGGTATACAGAAAAGATATATGTTACCAGGTAAGCAAGTTAACAAAATGGTCACACAAAAGAATTAATTTCCTGTCATTCATACGCGCGCTAGCAAAGGCCTTCACTCATCTTGCTCTCACTTACCGATTGTGAAAAAATCTTGCACTCCATAGAATAACACAACAGCAGTTACACCTCAACTAAATGTATGAGTGTTTGTTCAAGTTCTAGCCCCAGATTATCGGGTAGGCGGTCAGCACATAAAAGGGTCCCGTAATCGCTGGAAAATGAATCTGTAGTTGTGTCTCTTTTCTTAATAACAGTTTCTATGGGAGGGCACGGTCTCTGATACCGGGGTGAGGATGGTGTGGTCTATTTGACTATGCCGCTGATAATAAAATTCTTACGCGTGCTGGTACACTTTATCCGTGAGGTATGGTTTAAGTCCAGTGAGAAAACTAGTCACATCACTGTTCAGGAAATTATGAATTATCTCTCTGTGTCAGTAAACTAACAAAGCTCGGGCTAGTGTTCTTCTTCCCGTTACGACTTAAGTTGTTTGATGGTGCGTTAAATTTGTCTTTGGGTGTGCTTTCTTTGCTATAAGTTAGATAGCGGAATTCCAAACATAGAATCGCCTCAAAGATTAAAAATTTACACAGTCTCAACAAGTTCTGCGTCAGGGGAACTCTACACACTGTTTATGCTTTGCTTTGCTTAGATTGATTTCTTTATTGCTTTCTTAATGCTGGGATCGCACAGGTTACGATCACTCTGTATGAAAGAAAAAAAAGACATGTAATATACCGAAAACAAATAACCTTCTAAAGCGCGATGAATTTCCCGTTAAGCCTATAATACACTCGAGTATTTAATTATGTATTTAATAAACACTGCGCGAATTCTAGTGGTTAAAAACTCACATCTATAAAACTAGGACTTAACTGAATTTATTAATTATAAATTCCTACGCGACTTTAAAAGTTAATTTAAGCATCTATTATCTTTTGAAATAATATAATAGATAGATCATTATATTTAAAACTGGAGATGGTTTAATTAAATAGATTTAAATTAACACAAAATCCCTTGAAATAGAATGACTAGACCACTGATCACTTTACACAATATATATTTTACCGCTTTGCACAGAATTAGAAATCACTGCAAATATATATAAAATCCAGGGGAAAATCTATAACAAGATTTCAATAAAGCTAGTGCTTCTGTAAAGGTCTGGCCAGCGAGTGATAACGTGTCTAGTTCTTCATGGTCTATTTAGCTAAAATGGAATGTAAGTTGAGTGGGACATGATAAACTTGACAACTTATTTGATCTCACGAACTTTTGGGGATCTGACCGCCAAATCAAGAGAAGAAGCCGCCCCCTGGTCTTCGTATCCGCTCGCTGCTGCCCGTTTCGCTTTCCCCCGTTCGCTCGGTTCCTCGATTGACACCGAGACGCGAAATTAGCGGCAAGCAACTGCGTCTCGTATCAGGGAAAACTACTGTCTTTGATAGCGCCGATAGTCTCCCCTAAGATCCCTCGGTCTGTCTCTTTGATCTCGTCGCTGTATCCTACATGAGTCCCGGTGGAATGCGTTCTGGCAAACGAAAAGTTACAACAAATGTTCAGGGGTTCTAATGTTATGAAAAGCTAAAGGTCCCTTTAAATCATCCATCATATCAGGGAAAATTCACTAGTCAAACTAGACGTACGTCACACTCAGGCCACTTTTCCCTTCACAATATAGATTGAATATGTTTTCAGTTACATCTACACTGGTTGAAAAGCTTTGAAACTTTCATTAATTTTAAAGTGAATATGTTTAAATAGACATTGACACTGGTTTGAAATTGTAGATATTATAATTAGAATGTACATCATTTCTTTCATCTTTCCCTCCTTGCTCCATATGGAACTTGGGACTACCTATGCTTTTAGTTCTCTTTAAAAACTAGCAATAAGCAATCACCGCCTTTGCAGTGGTGGTTCATGAAATCGTCATTCTATATGATGAGGTTGCCAGCCTCTAATGACTTGGACATCCACTAGCAATTTTTCACATATCAATATTCACGTGGCAATATAAATGTGTATTAGTTCACACGTTAGTAATGAAAATTATAAAATGTAAAATACACAACTTACGCCAGTCTTGGCTCATAGACTGTTTGCTCAGATTAATAAAGGCACTAGACTCTTAAACGTGTTCTTGGGTGTCGTTATTTTAACACTAGATTCCCTCTATGACTCCGTGTTTTCAGTTTCCTCAGATCCCGCTTCCTTTTTAAATGAAAGAGATTTCCTGGGCTGTTTAAGTCTTTCAAAATACTTCATGAAAAGTCCGGTCTGAAAAATGGAATTCTGAATTCTAACTTCTGGCAGTCTGGTTTCGTCTTGGCAAGCGATTCCCACAGTGTCTTAAAACTGCGAAAAGGGCAGGTTATATGGCCCTTCCTCCCCCGCATTAGTTTTGTTACGATGCTAAGAAAGCTCCAATCGTTTCAAACATGCGTGTTGTGTGGGGTAATTTTAAAATTATTTCCGCCTTAAATATTATGCGTGATGCAAAACGTCACGTCTCTCATATATGGAATGAAAACATCCGATCCTCTCTAGGCCATGTTTACAAATAACTTAATATTACTTTAATATAAAGTAATGTCTTTGTAACAAGGTGTGCCGGAAACGATGATGTCATGCATGTCTGTCCAAAATGTGTCGCACAGACGCGTAATCTCGTTATCTGTCGCTTGAGCACACAAAATCCGTCTCTTTACCATCTTGGCAGAGAACGCACCCTGGCCTTATCAGCGATTAAACATCTGCGCTGGACAATTTTAATGTTACTCCGTAGCCTGATGTCGGGCACACCCAAAATTAACCAACATGGCTGTCGGCTGATATTATCTTATCAGTTCCTTCCCCAGCAGGGAGGAACAGGTAAGCAGACAGACATGACGACTTATCGCTGAGAGGAGTGTAAGAATGTTTGAAAATACAAAATATCTGCTACATAGCAGAGATAGAAAAAGGTGCCGAGCATGAAAAAGCATGTAATAAGTCAGTACAACAAATGTAACTGATTACTGCCGTAGTAAAGCAGAGATCGACGCAAAACTAATTATATGACATCCCCCCTATCCTAAGATATTTGTAGAATATCCAGCTTTGAGGCGGTCATTTCTTCGCGGGTTTTGCAGTCCACTTGGTTGCTCATTTCTCTCTACTGCGTTATTCGGCCGGAAGCGGATTCAATTTTGGGCGTATTGCCCTATGTCCACTCTTTGCCTTGACCAAAAGTGATGTGCGGTTATATTGCGCATCGTTTTGCCAACTGACATGTGTGCTCCTGAAAGCGATACATGTCCAGCTCTCATAATCTAAGATCTTAAAGGGAGTGGCACGACGATTTGTCGGGTCCCAGGTCTCGTTCTTTTAAACAGGACTCCATCCTCATGGTAAAATGTTCTATCCGTAGTATGGGCCTGTGTTCTGTACCGGTGTTCAGAGCAGGGCGCTAAAGTTACAGCCTCCTTTTGCGCTCGTTTCAGCTCTGCTAAGCTAAGAAGGAGGTGGTGAGTCAGAGCTATTCAATGTTAGGAGGTGTTCGCTCTGATCCATCACCTTTTCCTTGTAGATAAATTATGGTTTTCACCATTCTGGTTTTCCAGGCTATGGCAGTCCGAGCAATCGTGTACTTATTGACGAATATCCCGTTCCATATCTGGCCACCAGTATTTCAAGGAAATATGACGTAATAAATTACGTGTACCTCGATGAGGTTGTAAATATGGTTTATACAATTGCTGCATCAGGCGAGTTCTATATGGGAGTGGGACAACTAACTGTCTCTTGTTTCCAACCCTCCTGTAAACTGAACCTTTCTCCCTATAATATGCTCCCTGAGGAGAATGGGAGTAGTTTCCATACAACCTAGTAAAACAAGACTTTAGGGTTTTATCTTCCCTTTGTGCCTTCTTCAGCTCCGGTATGTTGGGGCTGATTAGAGATGAGAGCTCAGGGGCCGCTGGGGCATTTCCTGGGTTCTCTCTTTCTTGTATCGACCTGGGTTTCTGTGAAGGATTCCCAAGGAAGACATATTTTGTCCCTAAAATGAGAGGATAGACTAAATCGTCTACAACACGGGCATTGATTTTCCCCCGTACGTACCGGGTTGAAACATTTATTTCCGCCACCGGAAGAATCATGGGCTCTATACTCTTCCAGGGCCCCTGTATTTCTACAGTTTCCCCAGTGTACTGGTGGGCCTTCACTAAAGATGGTGAAACTAGAGCCGAGTACTTTAAACCCGAATCATATAAGCACTTAGAGCTATTTAAGACAGACCCTTAGCTAGCAGCAGAACTATTAGAACCACTATTTGCACAAGTCTGGAAAACGGGGACAACACCAACGGAGTGGAACAAAGGAATAATTGTCAAATTGCCCAAGAAGGGAGATCTTGCAGACTGCAATAATTGGAGAGGAATCACTCTTCTCTCAGTTCCCAGCAAAATACTAGGAAGGATAATTATACAGAGAATTTCAAAAGCAGTAGACCACAAACTGAGGAAAGAACAAGCAGGATTTAGAAAGAACAGAAGATGTGTAGATCATATATTCACTCTCAGGAACATTATAGAGCAGTGCTCAGAATGGCAAAGACAGCTGTACACTAATTTCGTTGATTTTGAAAAGGCTTTTGACAGCATACATAGGGAAAGTTTATGGAAAATACTGAGAGCTTATGGAATTCCAAGCTGCATAGTGTCCATCATAAAAAGCCTCTATGCCAACTTTACGTGTAGTGTTGGGCAGAGCAACCTAACCATTGAGGTGAAGACAGGAGTACGGCAGGGATGCCCCTTATCAACCACTCTATTTTTAACAGTCATAGACTGGGTGATGCGCCAGACAACAGAGGGCAGTCCTAGAGGAATAAGATGGACTACATTTTCTACATTGGAAGATCTGGAATATGCAGATGACATTGCACTATTAGCACATTCACATCAACACATACAGGATAAAACGGATAGACTTAATAAGTTTAGTCAGCAGGTGGGCTTGAATATCAATTTAAAGAAGTCAGAGGTCATGACGCTCAATGTGAGCAACCCTGAGCCCATATCAGTAAGGAATAAGCAACTGGTACAGACAGACACCTTCACATACCTAGGATGCATAGTAACACGAGACGGCGGGGCAGGCAAAGACATCAACATCAGAATGAATAAGGCAAGAACAGCCTTTTTTAGCCTAAACAACATCTGGAAGTCCTCTCAATACAGCACAAGCACAAAATTCAGATTATATCAGAGCTGTGTGCTTTCTGTGCTTCTCTATGGTGCGGAATGCTGGAGAGTTACAGAGAAGTAAATGTCGAAATTGTCCTCTTTTCACACAACATGCCTAAGAAAAATTCACCGAATCTTTTGGCCGAATACCATCACCAACCAAGATCTGCTTACTCGGAGCAAGCAAGAGGACATGCACACCATCATAGCTGGCAGACGCTGGAGCTGGGTTGGCCATGTCCTCAGAAGAGACCTCGATGCCATCACAAGAACAGCTATGCTTTGGACCCCTGAAGGAAAACGAAAGAGAGGCCGACCAAAAACAACTTGGCGGAGGACTGTGGAGGCTGAGATGCAAAGAATGAACCAGAGTTGGGGCATTGTACGAAGGATGGCCACCGACCGAGCAAAGTGGAATCAATTTGTTGTTGCCCTACAAGACGCCACTAGGCGTGATGGCCACTGACTGCTTTGACGGTCGGCGGCTAAGGATCAGAGAAGAAGAATATAAGCACCGTATTGATGGGTTACCCAGAGTTACGAGTTCAGTAATAGAGGGGTGACTGGAATTCTGTTGACTTGCCGGTAAGTCATGATTCCCTATCGATCTAGTGATCAAACATGCAACGTTGTAAGGGCCTGTTTTCTGCCTCTTACTATCCAATGAAAAATGTGTGTCATTTTTGTACACCTTTCATCATCGCATTCCAGTTCCCTGGGCTGAATTGCTCTGTTTCTGCCTGTGGTGATCCTGTGGTTGTTGTTGCTGTAGTTGGGCCAACTTGTGTGTTGTGTTGTTCGTCATTTGCACCTCCGTGGATGGACGATCTGTTGGTGGTGGGCGACTATCGTGGCCGCGCTTTCTGACAGGATTAACTTCTGCCTGGGCGCTTTAATACCTGTCGATATATAACAAGAGTTTCGGCCTCGTGCTCCGCCAGGAACCGTCTCATGTCAGGGGTGAGCGAGTCCTTGAACTGCTCCACGATAACCGTTTCCTTCAGCCCTTCACAAGATTCATTGAAGATGCTGAGGGACCCCTACTTCTCCATGTACGTTTCTAGTCGTGTAGCAAATTGTCTAAACGATTTATCTTTCTGCCTCTTACCCGCACGGAATTTACTATGAAAGTTCTCTACGTTAAGCATAAAACGCTGAAGCAGAGCCTTCTTCAACATGTCGCAGTTGTTCTCTTCTTCCGTGGGCATTTTGAGAAACACATCATAAGCAGATCCCCTCAGACTCTGGGATAGCTTCATGTTGTATTTGTCCCCCTCCAAGCCATATGTAGCTGAAGCAGAGATCGACCCAAAAATAATTATGTGACACAATGGATGAATCAACAAGGCTGAGATTGTTGGAGTTTGGCATAAAACGTGGGACTAGCCAAGATGGACGTGAGAGAAGATGCATCCGTCGTATATACAACCAGCGTGCTACAGGTACAATTAGCATTTGTTGAGGGAGGCGGAGCACTTATGGGTTTGCCCTGAGTGCATGGATGTCGATTCTGATTAACAATAACATAACATGCCCCAAAAAGGCAGATAGCTTCTTTCTAATTTGTGAAATAACTTTCCTTTGCGTATTGGCTGTAATATGAATACATTAAAGTACGAACCACACATTGTAATATAATGCGGCAGGGATGTCGATTCTGATTAACAATAACATAACATGCCCCAAAAAGGCAGATAGCTTCTTTCTAATTTGTGAAATAACTTTCCTTTGCGTATTGGCTGTAATATGAATACATTAAAGTACGAACCACACATTGTAATATAATGCGAATCTTGACATGTACGACATTCTGTAAATAAACATGGCTACGAATTGAACATGCTTTTACTGAGTCCCTTCTGAAACGTGTGTGCTTGTGTAGATGACGAGGTAATGATTATATACATACATCATAACATTACATGGTGGCAGCGGTCGATACCGGACTGACGCAAAACAGCTACACGATAACACGTGAGTACAGTATTCGGCTAATTTTCGTCATCGAAGTCAGCCATGGCGGCGAAACAATATCGCAACGCACCGCAAATGAGATTCGCCGGTCAAGACGATAAGAGTGAAGCTTTCTTGTTATGGCGCCAACGCATAGATCTATATTCCAAGACCACTGGTCTGGAAGGACAAACCCTAACTCCATATATCCTAGAAGCATTGGACGATGAAGGTTTGAAAATCTACAACAGTTTTGCTACCGCCATGCCGGTTGAGTCGGCAACCGACCCCGTAGCCATATTGGACGAATTTGAAAAGCGTCTGATCATAAAGCACACAAACTTTAGAGCGGCAAGATTAGAGCTTCACCACCTGCGACAGAAACGTGGTGAAAGCCTAGATGATTTCTTCACTCGCATTAAGGAGAAAACAAGAGTATGTAAATTTAGCAACGAAGAAGAAAAAGAGCGAATTATTGAACAGATTCTTCTTAGCACACCAATGCCAGAGTTCCAGAAATGGCTACTGAGCCAGAGTGATACGCTAACTTTACAACAACTTCTGGATGAAGGCAGGAAACACGAGGCACAAGCACTAAACATTAAACAAATTCAGCAAGATACAGTAACAGCCCAGGTGGATGCAGTAAAAAGCTATAAACATAAATACAACGAAGCAACTGGTTCGAAGCAACAAGAAAAACACAACACAAGCAGAGGTGCTGTGTGTAAATGTTGTGGCCTAAACCACATACAAAACCACTGTCCAGCTAAAGACTCTACATGTCATTACTGCAGAAAGAGGGGCCACTGGATAAAATTATGTTTCAAGAGGAAACAAGACAGTGCTCAACACAAACTTCACAGCAGAAAGTCGTCAAAACAAACACACTCTATGATGACTGAGGACCTTGACTCCAGTGAAGAAAGTGATCCTTCCACTTTTGATACTGTGAAGATACTAACTTTCAGTAATGAACCAAAGAGAACGCAGGCTTTCTGCAAGGTACAATTCCGAATACCAGGAATTAAAATGCACAAAGAAAGAAACATTCGGTTCAAGATAGACACAGGTGCCCAAGGTAACACTCTACCCTTAAGAATATTCAGACAGATCATGCCTGACAAGGTGGATGAGCAAGGATTTCCCACAAGGGATGTAAAACGTAGGAGTGGCAGGACAAAGCTAAGAGCTTACAATGGAACAAGTATAGACTGTTTCGGAGCAGTAACACTTGAATGTTTATACAGAGACTCTGAATGGACATCGTCAACATTTTACTTGGTAGATGTTGAAGGACCTGCAATTTTGGGTTTACCAATGTGCGAAAAGCTGAGTGTGGTAACTATTAACAACATTAAAGAGGATATAGGTTTTGCAGATGCTCTCAGCAGACTACCAAACCCCAACAAGATAACAGATCCTACCCCAAACATCAAAGTTGATTTTGTCAAGTTTAGCGACAATCGGCTTGAACACATCAGAGAAGACACGATGAGAGATCCTATCCTTAACTCTCTCAAAGAACTGATATACCATGGATGGCCAAGCTCTATCAGGGAAGTTCCAACACACATCCGTCCATACTACTCGATGAGGGACGAGTTAAGCATCGAAGATGGTCTGATCCTTAAAGGAGATCGCATTGTTGTACCAGAAACACAACGCGATACCATCAGACATACCATTGAGCCCTTGGAGCATTATAGGAACTGATATTTTCTCAATCGACAATAATGACTATCTTATTATTGCTGATTACTACAGCAAATTTCCCATCATTGAGAAACTTCCACAACCCTCACCATCAGCTGTTATTGCAGACATTACAAAGAAGTATTGCAGCATGTTTGGCATCCCAGATGAAATTAGATCAGACAACGGTCCACATTTCTCAGGTCAAGCATACAGAAACTTCACTAAGGACTGGAAGATCAAACACACAACATCATCACCTAGATACCCTAAATCTAATGGTTTCATTGAGAGACAGATACAAACTATCAAGTCAATCATGAAGAAAACAAGAACAGAGGATGTACACCTAGCACTTTTGAGATGGAGAACAACACCGGTAGACAGTAAGATCGACAGTCCAGCAGAACTTATGTTTGATAGAAGAATTAAAGACCTCCTACCATCTAAGGTCCACTTCCGTCCACAACATAGAGACAGCACATATGATCAATTTCAGCATCGTCAGCAAGTTCAGAAATCCAACTATGACAAATGTGCTAAAGACTTACCACCATTATATCCTGGTCAGCATGTGACTACCTACAACCACAACAATGACACATGGTCAAAAGCAACAATCATTTCCAGAAACCCTGAACCCAGGAGCTATACTTTAAGACCAGACAGCAGCAGCAACCTCCTGAGGCGAAACAGAGTGGACATAAGAGAAATCCCACAGAATACAACAGAACAGAGAATTCCCATGTTTTCAACAGACAATGCAGTAACTCCAGACTTTGGTGCCCCACAAAACCAACAAGCGCCAAGGCCGAAATCACAACCAACTCAAGCTAAACCAGGGACTTCCGCAGAACCACCAGCACTTTACACCACTCGTTCTGGCCGTACAGTGACACCTCCCAGCCGATACAGACAGTGACATATATACTCACACTGAGCATTACACATACTTATCCTTTCTCACATGAAACATTTCGTTGGAAATGTTTGCACACATTTTTTTTTTCAAAAAAGGGGGGATGTAATATGAATACATTAAAGTACGAACCACACATTGTAATATAATGCGAATCTTGACATGTACGACATTCTGTAAATAAACATGGCTACGAATTGAACATGCTTTTACTGAGTCCCTTCTGAAACGTGTGTGCTTGTGTAGATGACGAGGTAATGATTATATACATACATCATAACATTACATTGGCCTCTTTCAGGACATCCTCATTACTCTGTTTGGCTGTCCATGGTATTTTTAACATTCTTCTGTAAAACCACATCTCTGCGGCCTCTACTGCCTTCCCTACTTGTTTACTAAATTATCCATGACTCCCTTCCATATGTCAGGATTGGGTCTATATTACACTGAAGAACTCTCTTTCTTACTTCCAATAACAAAGAATTGTTGCATAAAATACTCTTCATTTTATAGAATGCTGCTTTTGCCTGAGCTATTCTGCTCTTCACTTCTAAGATGCATCTTTCATCCCTTGTTTATTAACGTATCTAGGTATTTGAATTTATTGACCTGTTTACTGACTCACGACCAAAACAAAAAAAACAACAAACAAAGAAATATTTAAACACGCTAACCTTACTTAATGCTATCAACACTGATATAAAAATAACTCAAATTATGTAACCCAACGGACTTGCCTAATCAGCAACAAATAAGTCACAAACATAATTTCTAGCATGTAATCAACAGGAAGCTCCAATGTCACAAAGATAATAGACTAGAGTACGATATGGAACCATTTAAAAGCTGATTGCGCATTTGGAATCTTCCCAGACTCTAAAGAGCGCTTCGCCTAAACAGGTAAGAATAAATTGGTACAAAGATACTCCCAAACACCTGTAATCTAGGGAGCCGCGGTAGCATAGTGGTTAGTGCACTGGCTTCCTAGCGCAGTGGTCTATGGTTCGATCCCCAGATGAGGTGGAAAATTTTTAGGCCACAAACGGCTCCTGGGTCGACCCAGCCCCAAATGGGTACCAGAGCTACTCTGGGAAGGTTAAGGCGGCCGGCGTGATGCCGACCACATCACCCCTCGTGTGCCGACGGTCAAGATAATATGGACCTAACACCATATTCCCAATATGCCTCAATGGGCGTGTAATGGGTTCCTTTACCTTTACCTTTTTTACCTGTAATCTAGTTGGTAATCTTTACCTGTGGTGACAGTTATATTGTTCTACAGTAAATTTCCGAAATGTGCGATTAATTTATTCCACACAAAGATCGCATTAATTGAACTCTCACTTTAGAAGTTATATTTTAACATGACTACCGTACTCATCGGGATTTTCTTATGGGGCACGGAAACAACACGGCAGCTGGGCACCTTGCAGGAAAACCTGCACAAGGATTCACATGATCTTGCAGCAGTGGTGACAGTCGTAATTGGTTTGACATAGTGAGATAACCAGCCCCACGCACACCCTCTGACTGGTCGTCGAGTACGATATGCCGGAGGGGGCCAGTAATATTTTCCCCCCCCCCCCCCCCCCAAAAAAAAAAAAACTAGGTGGGGTTTATATTTACAAACTGAAGCCTGAATTGTGATGTCGTTACCGGTACCTCCCAACAAAAATTATTAATACCTTTTTCGACGAATTTTCCAACTCAAAATAACACTTTTCTTTTACATAGACGCACAAAAACAATCAATAAATGAATGTCAGATGTAAATAAACTGTTTTAAAACAATGACAATACAGCAGTTTTAGCGCAGTAATTTATTAGACAAGAGATCTGTAAACAAGCCTCTATTTCAGATTTCGTCACCAACGTTAGCGGTATCAAAGTCAGGGGCGAGCACTTCAATTAGTGAAAGTGCTTCACGCGGTTGGGTATGTGACTAGGCAGTTTTAAAACATTTAGATCGGTTGGGAAACGTCTTCAGTGTCAGCGCTATCTTTGGTTGTTTCGTTTGTTTCGTTTTTTCCACCACAAATTTTGCTGCTATGGCCACTATCTTTCTGACTGCAGCTTGAACGTATGAACTCCTATCTCTACAGAGTTCTTAATCCCCTTTCATTTCAACGGCTTGTTTTTTCTAGCAGGAGAACTCGAGGATCTCTTGTTTGGAGTAAGTATTTAAAGAATGTGTACGAAGATAAAATCTATAGAAAATACACCAATGTTCTGTAACGCTAGAAGATGATTTCAAATTAGCGCTCACAATGTTCGCATGTGCATATGGGATTGGAGATTCATGGCGCATGTACGTGGTACAGGTTGTACTTGGGATGGGGGATGGAAAAGACCGCGCCGAGTTACAATAGAAAGTGGTTGCACTTTTCATGTTAGCGTTTTTCAAAGCAGGATTAGTCTTCTTTTTTTTTTCCCCGTACGCCCGCTAATACTCGAGGCGAAATCTCAGGTTATTATTTATGTCTAACCTGACATTGATTTTACGTGAGTATCCCTTTTTTCTTGTACAGAGACAGGTGTCCCTCGCCATTCAAGCAAATACTCTCCGATTTCGGAGGTACCCATTAGAGCTGGGTCAGCTCAGGAGCCGCCAATCCCTGGTCGACGACACTGCTTCAAATGTACTCGCCAGGTCTCGAGTTAATCCAGTCCAAATCCCGGTCGACGAAAAATCCTCAAATGCCGTCACCCGGGTTTGATCCTGGATCACCCGGTCGCCAGAGCGGTGTGGTAATCACTACGCTAGCGCGGCTCCCACGGGATTAGTCTGACTGGATAAGCGGTTAGAGGCTAACTTCTCACTGCAAAGTTACCTGGTTCCCGGATGTAAATCTGGTAGCATTACGCTACAGTCTTTCCAGCTGTAAATTGATATCCGGCAAAGTCAGCGAGTAATGGAACTGGTAAACTCCATCTTAATAAAGCTGGACCCAGCATAGTCAAGTCTCTAACCCTTCACACCCCTACGACAGTTTCTGCTATAGAACTACTTTTGCCTTTTTGCATTTACATTTTGGGAAAAAGTCCAGCATTTTGACAGTTGCATGATTCTCAACAAGAAGTATCTAATATTATTTATGCTTTCTTTCGAAGTCATGCAGGCTAAGTGACAACAACTACAGTTCTTTAAAACCATGGCATCATTTGTTCAAATGTTCATTTATTCAATCTCAAAAGATGTTTGTGAATGGAAAATGAAATTTGTTTGACTACAAAAGACAAATTTGACCTGATGTCATCAAGACTGCATTTGTTGAGATGTTCCCAATTGTCACTTTCATTAAAACGCTGGTTTAGAGAATAAAATAATAACAGGGGAAGGAAAGAACATTGGAAAAAATACTAGGAAAGTCCAGTTTATAGAAGACATAAGAAATAGAGAGAAAAAAACTATAAGCTGCTAGACAAGAGATCAAACAATTCAAAGAGAAAGTAAAGAAAACAAACTAACAGAACACCTAAGACAGAGCACACCACAGATCTGGTGTTGATGATTGATGCGTCAGAGTAATAACGAGTAAGAACAATAATAGTAACGCATCGGTAGAGAAATATTTCATCCAAAATTGAACAACTTCCCACATTAAGTTCAGATTTCAAATTTAGCTCTATACGCACAAATGAAAAACTGTACCGCTCAAGGAAAGGGCAATAATCCACATTAGCTGCTCACGCGGAAACAAGGAGTGTCATTCCTTGACGACAATTTTTCAGAGAAAGGTATCAAGCCTGACAAGGCAGTATGTGTTTTAACCGTGCCATCATGCCAGAGGTGGTAAATAAATAAATATAGGTAAATAACAGCAACTTGTTGGATGACATAAAGGACGACACCAGAGAACAGAAAAGAAATATAAGTAATTGGCTTACCAGTAATCGAACTTAAGACCATCCAAACGGCGCCATCGCCCTGCTGTGAAAGTAAGTCGTGAAAAGACACATAGCCAATTTTGCATCCCAGAAAAAAGTGCTTCATTGACCGGGGTCGTTCTCATATGTACACAACTACGGTATATAGGAGCCGTGAGCGACTCAGACATTTAAATACTTCATCACTAATAACTTTCCTATCAGCAAGTATAGATCAAATAAAGGCCGAAATACTTGTTGATGGGGAAGACGTCGATCACATGTGTCGCGGGTTGTCTCCTCTCCTCTGCGGTAGTGGTCCAATAATAACCAAAATTCGAGTAAAGGTAATGAGTTTTTTTTACAAAGGTAGCAACCTTCGCTCAAGATTACTCTTGGCAAAGATATAAATAGAAGGTTAGTGCTTCTATTTTAGGAAGTCTCACAGGGATTTATAGAATGGCAAGTATAACAACTGAGCCATCTAATTTTGTTATAAACTTTGTATTCTCCGCTCATTTCTACGAGAGATATATGTTTTGACTTGTATTAATAGAGCCCCCAGCTGAAGGTAGTTCAGCAAATTATTAATTCGATGTGAATCTACCCATCACCCTGAACTTTTGACATTGACCATATAAGGTATTGTACTAAGTGTTATATTTACCGGAACAATTATGTCATATTCCTTGTCCTAATTCCACAATCGTGTTAAGAGACCTGGTGTCCAGATTGTTACAGTCAAGCTAACCTTGGAAGTTTCATTTGTATGTACATCATGCCCTCATGCAATCTTTAATTCACCGTCTTCAACCAGACTGATTGGAAATCCTTAGGTCTTAATACCTCATTGCTGATAAATATGCTATCAGACTATCGTCTTGAGTTTATCTAACAAACATCCCAGACTTGACGGAAGCAATACTTGCTTATCTATCAATAGCGCGTCCGTATAGACAATAAGCTGGCGACAGACGATAGAACAAATGTTGACTTAATCGTATTGTTTTCACTTGGCTAGCGATGACCGTCTACAATTAGAAACATAAATATGGCCTGTGCCGTCAAGCCTAAAACGTGTGATTTGTCGAGGTGTGTCCTACCGAGGATAAGATAATATCGGTAGACGAATGTGTAAAAGTAAAATAATGACCGGATGAAGAGAAAAAACAAAGGAATGATCGAATGAATACTGACGGAGAGGAGTGTAGATAGAAAAATTGGACGAACGTATAAGAAGTTTTTCGTCACAGCGTGGATCGCTGAGAGATTATAGGTGGACCGCCTAACATATAAGAATGTTGAATTTTTTCTAAATCTTGAACTGAATCTTTTATTTTTAATGGTATAACATTTATCGTACTGAAAATTTGAGAACTTAGTTAAGGTGATGCAGTGAAACCGGTCGTCATATTGACGTCCGTGCTGTTACATCTTTTGTAACACTAGTACTTCAGTGTTATATGTATGTTTGAATTTGTGTTTAAAATTGTCTTTTTTTTTTCTTGTGCATGCACATTTTGTTGGATCTTCAATTAATAAACAATGTTGTTTGCCATAAATGTATTCTTAATTTTACACTCGTCTGCAGTTATTTTATTATTTACAGTTGAAAAGTTGTAAAATTACCTACCTACCATGAAAATCCGTGTTTGGTAGACCTCATTGAAAAGTAGATCTTGGCACACTAAAGTGTACATAGACCTACCGTTTGATATACCTTTTTAAAATTTGTATCGGTGCCGTCACAACGTAACTTTTTTTTTTTTTTAAACTGTGACGTCATGATATGTGTGACGTCTTCACAAAGCTTTTTAAAGTGTGACGTCATGGCATGAGTGTTTTTCAACTGTAACGTCATAACATAAATTTTTCTTTAAGAAACTGTGACGTCATAAGATAACTTTTTAACGGTGACGTCATAACATAACTTTTTAAACTGTGGCGTCATATAACTTTTTTCAACTGTGACGTCATAACAATTTTTGCGGTGACGTCATAACAGCACCTTTTTTAAACTGTGACATCATGACATAACTATGTTTTAGATGTGCCGTTATAACATAGCTGTTTTTTTTTAAACTGTACCATCATGACATAACTATTTTCTTGTTCTCACAGGCAGACAAAATGCGCGCGCTGTTTATTCTTACCGTGGCAATAGCCACAGCATGTGCTAACAAGTGAGTACATTTTTAATTTTCTGGAATGTTCTATTTAACAGTGACGACCTTGTTTTTTAGTTGTCACACCCAGCAGTTAATAATAAACATAAATTAGTACCCTGCAAGCGATTGTAAGAAATATAGAAGTAGAAAAGTAGACAACAGAAAAATAACAGATAGACGAATCGAACCCAGGGCCATGCGAACGGCGCGATGGTCTCGCTGCGGGAGTGAAGTAGATGTGCAAGCTACATGTATCATCTGTGGTCGCACATGAGAAACAAATAGATCATCATCATCATCATCATCTCTTTCCTTGACGCTCCTTACAGAAATATGATGCCTTGCAGGAAACCTGCACAAAGCATCTTACAGCAGTGGTTTTTGTAACCATTGGTTTTACAATTTACGTTCATGTGTTTGTGGTTTCTATAGCAACTGTTCTTACATGATAAGACTGCCAGTCTCATGCACACGCTCACGGTAATAGCCTCATACGACATGCCTAAGTGAGCAGTTGTTCTCTTCTTTCTCTTTCCTCAGTGACCCCCGAGGAATACACGGGGCACAATGTATAAACTATTTATATATCATGTATAAACTATTTATATATCATGTATAAACTATTTATATATAATGTATCAACTATTTATATATCATGTATAAACTATTTATATATCATGTATAAACTATTTATATATCATGTATAAACTATTTATATATAATGTATCAACTATTTATATATCATGTATAAACTATTTATATATCATGTATAAACTATTTATATATCATGTATAAACTATTTATGTATAATGTATCAACTATTTATGTATAATGTATCAACTATTTATGTATAATGTATCAACTATTTATGTATAATGTATCAACTATTTATATATCATGTATAAACTATTTATATATCATGTATAAACTATTTATATATCATGTATAAACTATTTCTAACGAGACCTTTGATATCATCTTGAACGGGGAAAAACTACAGAAAGTTGAAAGTTTCAATTATTTAGGCAGTAAAATGACTCAGGATGGTGACACAACAAGAGAAATCCATACTAGAATTGCTTTGGCAGCTAGCGCCTTCAATAGATTATCTAACATTTGGAAATTACGATCATTGAATATACATACCAAGCTTCGTCTGTTTAATTCAAATGTTATCTCAGTGTTAACATACGGCTGTGAGAGTTGGAAAATAACAAAATCATTGGAGAACAAGCTGAATACATTCGAGAACAAATGTCTTAGAAAACTCATGAACATCAGTTGGAAAGAATTCAAGACTAATCGACAAATAAGAGAAGACTCTAGGCAGAAATATGTCTCCGACTATATAAGGAAAAGACGATGGTCATATATCGGTCATGTCCTACGAATGCAAAACAACAGAATACCACTACAGGCGCTCACTTGGGTTCCTGAGGGTAAGCGGAAAAAAGGAAGACCAAAAGAAACACTCAGAAGAACAATAATAAGAGAAGGAAGAACGTTGGGCCTAAATAATGTGCAAGAGCTAAGAGGAGTGGCGTCACAACGAACAACCTGGAGAGCACTGGTTTCTGCCTTATGCGCCGTGTTTGGCGCTTAAAGAATTTATTATTATTATTATTTATAAACTATTTATATATCATGTATAAACTATTTATATATCATGTATAAACTATTTATACATAATGTATCAACTATTTATACATAATGTATCAACTATTTATATATAATGTATCAACTATTTATATATCATGTATCAACTATTTATATATCATGTATCAACTATTTATATATCATGTATCAACTATTTATGTATAATGTATCAACTATTTATATATAATGTATCAACTATTTATATATAATGTATCAACTATTTATGTATAATGTATCAACTATTTATGTATAATGTATCAACTATTTATATATCATGTATAAACTATTTATATATCATGTATAAACTATTTATATATCATGTATAAACTATTTATATATCATGTATAAACTATTTATATATCATGTATAAACTATTTATATATAATGTATCAACTATTTATACATAATGTATCAACTATTTATATATAATGTATCAACTATTTATATATCATGTATCAGCTATTTATATATCATGTATCAACTATTTATATATCATGTATCAACTATTTATATATCATGTATCAACTATTTATATATCATGTATCAACTATTTATATATCATGTATAAACTATTTATATATAATGTATCAACTATTTATACATAATGTATCAACTATTTATATATCATGTATCAACTATTTATATATAATGTATCAACTAAAATAACAAAATCATTGGAGAACAAGCTGAATACATTCGAGAACAAATGTCTTAGAAAACTCATGAATATCAGTTGGAAAGAATTCAAGACTAATCGACAAATAAGAGAAGACTCTAGGCAGAAATATGTCTCCGACTATATAAGGAAAAGACGATGGTCTTATATCGGTCATGTCCTACGAATGCAAAACAACAGAATACCACTACAGGCGCTCACTTGGGTTCCTGAGGGTAAGAGGAAAAAAGGAAGACCAAAAGAAACACTCAGAAGAACAATAATAAGAGAAGGAAGAACGTTGGGCCTAAATAATGTGCAAGAGCTAAGAGGAGTGGCGTCACAACGAACAACCTGGAGAGCACTGGTTTCTGCCTTATGCGCCGTGTTGGTGCTTAAAGAATTTATTATTATTATTATTATTATCAACTATTTATATATCAAGTATCAACTATTTATATATCATGTATAAACTATTTATATATCATGATAACCTATTTATATATTATGGATAACCTATTTATATATAGTGTATAAATTTCTTCTTCTTCTTCCGTCCTTAGCCACCGACCGTCAAAGCAGTCAGTGGCCATTACGCCTAGTGGCGTCTTAGGGCAACAGCAGATAGGTTTTCTTTGCCATTGTTTCCCATCACGCCAATGGCGTCTTTAGGGCAATGGCAAATCAATCCATTTGCTGTTGTTTCCGTAATCGAAGTGACTGGCAAACGGGTGATCAGCCCGTTGGTAGTGTATAAACTAGTTATATTTAATGTATAAACTATTTATATATAATGTATAAGCTATTTATAAATCATGTATAACCTATTTATATATCATGTATAAACTATTTATACATCATGTATAAACTATTTATATATAATGTATAAACTATTTATATATAATGTATAAAGCGTAACAGACGCCGATTGGCTAAGCGGTTACAGCCCTTTCCTATCACAGGACAGTTGTCACGTTCCGGGAACGAAACCCGTTTATCCAGCTGTAAATGGGTACTTTACTCTGCTTGAGAGCTAGGAAAGGCAAAGGTTGTGAGGAAAGGAACTGGTCACTCCACCTCATAAAAAGCCGGACCTCGTATGGTGAAGTCTTTAACACTTGACTTCCCTACGACAGTATCTGATATGGGAACTAGATTTACTTTTTTATACAGAGCAAATTACAAACTTGGTGATTCCAAATGACTTTGTCTTGACGTCTTTGTAAACCCTTGTATCAACTTGTAGTTCCTATGTGGTGATCTCACCTTCCAAAATCCGCGCCAACATGGATCTGTCTTTGAGTGTTAACATCCTACAAGCCACTGATGACGTCACAGTGACTGCAACAGTTATACGCGGTACAACCGTCGTGGCAACCGGAAGTGGGACGTTCCAAGCTGGTGAGTCCACTTCTGATGCTTAGTTTGATTTGGTTTGGTTTGATTTTGTTTGAAGGACCGCCTTCTCTGCACATGGACAACTCCATCAGTGCTCCGATTTCCTCCCTTAGATCACACAAGAAGGATCTCAGCACAGTGCACGAACTCAGTAGAACCGGCGAGGATCCCATATGTGTATACAAGAATCATACTTTCTATACTTTTTTTGTGGTGGGTAGGTTTCCTAATTGTATACATTTTGCCAGGGCAGCGGCCGTATAGCCTACAAGTACGCAAGCTAAAGTCATGTTACATATAATTACCCCCTGTCATGACACACATGACTGTGTATGGGTGAAAGATTGGGTGATTGTTATGGTTGAATACCCCTTACATGAGGTTGCATTGTCACATGTGATTTGAGTACTAGTAGGGGCATAGTGAGTTTGAATAGGTGTTCACATCACCCTGTGGAAAACGTGTAGAGTGAACGTAGCTTATGTGGTTGAGAAGATACTGAGATGTAGGAGAGAGTTTGTGATTGTACGTCTTACAGAACTGTTTGGGTACAAACGTCTTCTGTTATGACCTGTAACTGGAAGTCTAACAGGATGGTTAATGGGTGAACATCCTCGAATACAGCCTGTGACAGGAAGTCTTTGTATATAACTTGTGATTGCATGTCAGTGAGACAGTTTGGATTAATACTGTCAGTGTGTGGAATTTGGCTGTGATCACATGTCATTGAGACAGTTTGGATTAATACTGTCAGTATGTGGAATGTGGCTGTGAAAACATGTACATGGAAGCACCATGTTGCCCAGCATTAGTAGCTGAGTGCTATTTATTGAGCATCTAGATGTGAAAAGATACTGCCACATCTTCAGTAATTCTAGAAGAATGTGTCGATGTGTGAGGTGTACACCACACTTAAGTTTATGTAGTGCTCTGATGGCAGTATGACAGTGAAGTAGTTTAGTAGTAGCCATTATCTACGTGATTAAGACTGTACCAGAGGTTTGGTGGATGCCAGTAAACATTACTAGTATAGTTTTGTGCTGCTTGTGTGTTGTTGATGTCCTGGACTATTACTGAATTATAAATATACACGGAACTGTGCATTGGCGTTCTGTAAAGTTATTACATCTGTTACAATTGAGACTGTTTTATAGAGCATGTAACTCCGGTCATACCCAGTGTTAAGTACAACTAGACTACATTCCATAATCCTGGGACCAGTGCCACAATATAACCTCGTGACCCCACCGTGCTTTTATTTCCTTTTTTAATTTCAGAGTAACAAATGGCCCGTTCATCCTCTGATGGGTTATAATTAGGATATTGTTATCGTTGTTCAGAATCGACATCACTGCACTCTGGGCAATCCAATAGGTGCCCAGTCTCCCTCAGCAAACGTCGAAGGGGATGAATGCTAATTGTTCCTGTTGCGCGCTGGTTGTTTATACGCCGGATACATCTTCTTATACGTTCATCCCTGCCAGTCTTACGCCAATGCCAAACTCCAGCAATCTTAGCCTTGATGATTCATCGATTGCAGTGTCATTCTCTAATAGACGATCATTAATTGTCCCCAGAATCACTCCCTTGTCCATATCCAACGCCCCTACTATAAATTAGGAAATTATAATTAGGATATAGGAGCAAGTAACACACCAAAACATGGCGGCAAATAATTATGATATGTTCTATCTGCTGAGTGCACTGATGACGTCCCTAATTCTCCTGTGGTTGTTCCAGTAATTTCTATTTTCCTTCAGAAGTAAATCAATGACACGTGACGGGAATGATATGCATATATAAATGTATAAGGTGTAGGATACTTATTCATACTTACTTACTTACTCGTTCCTCTTCTACCGTGAGTTGTCTTATTCATACTTACCTACATGAACTCTGCTTAATATAAAATGGGGAAAATTCCAGACATGTTGCCAAAACTGGCATTAATATTTCTGAAACAAATGCCATTCTTCTTCTTCGTACACTCTCAGACGTCTACTGGAATATTTTCATCTTCGTACACTCTCAGACGTCTACTGGAATATTTTCATCTTCGTACACTCTCAGACGTCTACTGGAATATTTTCATCTTCGTACACTCTCAGACGTCTACTGGAATATTTTCATCTTCGTACACTCTCAGACGTCTACTTGAATATTTTCATCTTCGTACACTCGCAGACGTCTACTTGAATATTTTCATCTTCGTACACTCTCAGACGTCTACTTGAATATTTTCATCTTCGTACACTCTCAGACGTCTACTTGAATATTTTCATCTTCGTACACTCTCAGACGTCAACTGGAATATTTTCATCTTCGTACACTCTCAGACGTCTACTTGAATATTTTCATCTTCGTACACTCTCAGACGTCTACTGGAATATTTTCATCTTCGTACACTCTCAGACGTCTACTGGAATATTTTCATCTTCGTACACTCTCAGACGTCTACTTGAATATTTTCATCTTCGTACACTCGCAGACGTCTACTTGAATATTTTCATCTTCGTACACTCTCAGACGTCTACTTGAATATTTTCATCTTCGTACACTCTCAGACGTCAACTGGAATATTTTCATCTTCGTACACTCTCAGACGTCTACTTGAATATTTTCATCTTCGTACACTCTCAGACGTCTACTGGAATATTTTCATCTTCGTACACTCTCAGACGTCTACTTGAATATTTTCATCTTCGTACACTCTCAGACGTCAACTTGAATATTTTCATCTTCGTACACTCTCAGACGTCAACTTGAATATTTTCATCTTCGTACACTCTCAGACGTCTACTGGAATATTTTCATCTTCGTACACTCTCAGACGTCTACTGGAATATTTTCATCTTCGTACACTCTCAGACGTCTACTGGAATATTTTCATCTTCGTACACTCTCAGACGTCAACTGGAATATTTTCATCTTCGTACACTCTCAGACGTCTACTGGAATATTTTCATCTTCGTACACTCTCAGACGTCTACTTGAATATTTTCATCTTCGTACACTCTCAGACGTCTACTGGAATGTTTTCATCTTCGTACACTCGCAGACGTCTACTTGAATATTTTCATCTTCGTACACTCTCAGACGTCTACTGGAATATTTTCATCTTCGTACACTCTCAGACGTCAACTTGAATATTTTCATCTTCGTACACTCTCAGACGTCTACTGGAATATTTTCATCTTCGTACACTCTCAGACGTCTACTGGAATATTTTCATCTTCGTACACTCTCAGACGTCAACTTGAATATTTTCATCTTCGTACACTCTCAGACGTCAACTTGAATATTTTCATCTTCGTACACTCTCAGACGTCTACTGGAATATTTTCATCTTCGTACACTCTCAGACGTCTACTTGAATATTTTCATCTTCGTACACTCTCAGACGTCTACTGGAATGTTTTCATCTTCGTACACTCGCAGACGTCTACTTGAATATTTTCATCTTCGTACACTCTCAGACGTCTACTGGAATATTTTCATCTTCGTACACTCTCAGACGTCTACTGGAATATTTTCATCTTCGTACACTCTCAGACGTCTACTTGAATATTTTCATCTTCGTACAATCTCAGACGTCAACTTGAATAATTTCATCTTCGTACACTCTCAGACGTCTACTTGAATATTTTCATCTTCGTACACTCTCAGACGTCAACTTGAATATTTTCATCTTCGTACACTCTCAGACGTCTACTTGAATAGTTTCATCTTCGTACACTCTCAGACGCCTACTTGAATATTTTCATCTTCGTACACTCTCAGACGTCTAGTGGAATATTTTCATCTTCGTACACTCGCAGACGTCTACTTGAATATTTTCATCTTCGTACACTCTCAGACGTCTACTTGAATATTTTCATCTTCGTATACTCTCAGACGTCTACTGGAATATTTTCATCTTCGTACACTCGCAGACGTCTACTGGAATATTTTCATCTTCGTACACTCTCAGACGTCTACTTGAATGTTTTCATCTTCGTACACTCGCAGACGTCTACTTGAATATTTTCATCTTCGTACACTCTCAGACGTCTACTTGAATGTTTTCATCTTCGTACACTCGCAGACGTCTACTTGAATATTTTCATCTTCGTACACTCTCAGACGTCAGCTTGAATATTTTCATCTTCGTACACTCTCAGACGTCTACTGGAATATTTTCATCTTCGTACACTCGCAGACGTCAACTTGAATATTTTCATCTTCGTACACTCTCAGACGTCTACTTGAATATTTTCATCTTCGTACATTCTCAGACGTCAACTTGAATATTTTCATCTTCGTACACTCTCAGACGTCTACTTTAATAGTTTCATCTTCGTACACTCTCAGACGTCTACTGGAATATTTTCATCTTCGTACACTCTCAGACGTCTACTTGAATGTTTTCATCTTCGTACACTCGCAGACGTCTACTTGAATATTTTCATCTTCGTACACTCTCAGACGTCAACTTGAATATTTTCATCTTCGTACACTCTCAGACGTCTACTGGAATATTTTCATCTTCGTACACTCGCAGACGTCAACTTGAATATTTTCATCTTCGTACACTCTCAGACGTCTACTTGAATATTTCCATCTTCGTACACTCTCAGACGTCTACTGGAATATTTTCATCTTCGTACACTCTCAGACGTCTACTGGAATATTTTCATCTTCGTACACTCTCAGACGTCTACTTGAATATTTTCATCTTCGTACACTCTCAGACGTCTACTTGAATATTTTCATCTTCGTACACTCTCAGACGTCTACTTGAATATTTTCATCTTCGTACACTCTCAGACGTCTACTTGAATATTTTCATCTTCGTACACTCTCAGACGTCAACTTGAATATTTTCATCTTCATACACTCTCAGACGTCAACTTGAATATTTTCATCTTCGTACACTCTCAGACGTCTACTGGAATATTTTCATCTTCGTACACTCGCAGACGTCAACTTGAATATTTTCATCTTCATACACTCTCAGACGTCTACTTGAATATTTTCATCTTCGTACACTCTCAGACGTCTACTGGAATATTTTCATCTTCGTACACTCTCTGACGTCTACTTGAATATTTTCATCTTCGTACACTCTCAGACGTCTACTTGAAAATTTTCATCTTCGTACACTCTCAGACGTCAACTTGAATATTTTCATCTTCGTACACTCTCAGACGTCTACTTGAATATTTTCATCTTCGTACACTCTCAGACGTCTACTTGAATATTTTCATCTTCGTACACTCTCAGACGTCTACTTGAATATTTTCATCTTCGTACACTCTCAGACGTCTACTGGAATATTTTCATCTTCGTACACTCGCAGACGTCAACTTGAATATTTTCATCTTCGTACACTCTCAGACGTCTACTTGAATAGTTTCATCTTCGTACACTCTCAGACGTCTACTGGAATATTTTCATCTTCGTACACTCGCAGACGTCTACTTGAATATTTTCATCTTCGTACACTCTCAGACGTCAACTTGAATATTTTCATCTTCGTACACTCTCAGACGTCTACTTTAATAGTTTCATCTTCGTACACTCTCAGACGTCAACTTGAATATTTTCATCTTCGTACACTCTCAGACGTCAACTTGAATATTTTCATCTTCGTACACTCTCAGACGTCTACTTGAATAGTTTCATCTTCGTACACTCTCAGACGTCTACTTGAATATTTTCATCTTCGTACACTCTCAGACGTCTACTGGAATATTTTCATCTTCGTACACTCGCAGACGTCTACTTGAATATTTTCATCTTCGTACACTCTCAGACGTCAACTTGAATATTTTCATCTTCGTACACTCTCAGACGTCTACTTTAATAGTTTCATCTTCGTACACTCTCAGACGTCTACTTGAATATTTTCATCTTCGTACACTCTCAGACGTCTACTTGAATATTTTCATCTTCGTACACTCTCAGACGTCAACTTGAATATTTTCATCTTCGTACACTCTCAGACGTCTACTTGAATAGTTTCATCTTCGTACACTCGCAGACGTCTACTTGAATATTTTCATCTTCGTACACTCTCAGACGTCTACTGGAATATTTTCATCTTCGTACACTCGCAGACGTCTACTTGAATATTTTCATCTTCGTACACTCTCAGACGTCTACTTGAATATTTTTATCTTCGTACACTCTCAGACGTCTACTTGAATATTTTTATCTTCGTACACTCTCAGACGTCTACTTTAATAGTTTCATCTTCGTACACTCTCAGACGTCTACTTGAATATTTTCATCTTCGTACACTCTCAGACGTCTACTTGAATATTTTCATCTTCGTACACTCTCAGACGTCTACTTGAATATTTTCATCTTCGTACACTCTCAGACGTCTACTGGAATATTTTCATCTTCGTACACTCTCAGACGTCTACTTTAATAGTTTCATCTTCGTACACTCTCAGACGTCTACTTGAATATTTTCATCTTCGTACACTCTCAGACGTCTACTGGAATATTTTCATCTTCGTACACTCTCAGACGTCTACTTGAATATTTTCATCATCGTACACTCTCAGACGTCTACTGGAATATTTTCATCTTCGTACACTCGCAGACGTCTACTTGAATATTTTCATCTTCGTACACTCTCAGACGTCTACTTGAATATTTTCATCATCGTACACTCTCAGACGTCTACTTGAATATTTTCATCTTCGTACACTCGCAGACGTCTACTTGAATATTTTCATCTTCGTACACTCTCAGACGTCTACTTGAATATTTTCATCTTCGTACACTCTCAGACGTCTACTTGAATATTTTCATCTTCGTACACTCTCAGACGTCTACTTGAATATTTTCATCTTCGTACACTCTCAGACGTCTACTTGAATATTTTCATCTTCGTACACTCGCAGACGTCTACTTGAATATTTTCATCTTCGTACACTCTCAGACGTCTACTTGAATATTTTCATCTTCGTACACTCTCAGACGTCTACTGGAATATTTTCATCTTCGTACACTCTCAGACGTCTACTTGAATATTTTCATCTTCGTACACTCGCAGACGTCTACTTGAATATTTTCATCTTCGTACACTCTCAGACGTCTACTTGAATATTTTCGTCTTCGTACACTCGCAGACGTCTACTGGAATATTTTCATCTTCGTACACTCTCAGACGTCTGCTTGAATATTTTCATCTTGGTACACTCTCAGACGTCTACTGGAATATTTTCATCTTCGTACACTCTCAGACGTCTACTTTAATAGTTTCATCTTCGTACACTCTCAGACGTCAATTTGAATATTTTCATCTTCGTACACTCTCAGACGTCAACTTGAATATTTTCATCTTCGTACACTCTCAGACGTCAACTTGAATATTTTCATCTTCGTACACTCTCAGACGTCTACTTGAATAGTTTCATCTTCGTACACTCTCAGACGCCTACTTGAATATTTTCATCTTCGTACACTCTCAGACGTCTAGTGGAATATTTTCATCTTCGTACACTCGCAGACGTCTACTTGAATATTTTCATCTTCGTACACTCTCAGACGTCTACTTGAATATTTTCATCTTCGTACACTCTCAGACGTCTACTGGAATATTTTCATCTTCGTACACTCGCAGACGTCTACTGGAATATTTTCATCTTCGTACACTCTCAGACGTCTACTTGAATATTTTCATCTTCGTACACTCACAGAGATCTACATGAATATTTTCATCTTCGTACACACTCTCAGACGTCTACTTGAATGTTTTCATCTTCGTACACTCGCAGACTTGACGTCTACTTGAATATTTTTCATCTTCGTACACTCTCAGACGTCAGCTTGAATATTTCATCTTCGTACACTCTCAGACGTCTACTGGAATATTTTCATCTTCGTACACTCGCAGACGTCAACTTGAATATTTTCATCTTCGTACACTCTCAGACGTCTACTTGAATATTTTCATCTTCGTACATTCTCAGACGTCAACTTGAATATTTTCATCTTCGTACACTCTCAGACGTCTACTTTAATAGTTTCATCTTCGTACACTCTCAGACGTCTACTGGAATATTTTCATCTTCGTACACTCTCAGACGTCTACTTGAATGTTTTCATCTTCGTACACTCGCAGACGTCTACTTGAATATTTTCATCTTCGTACACTCTCAGACGTCAACTTGAATATTTTCATCTTCGTACACTCTCAGACGTCTACTGGAATATTTTCATCTTCGTACACTCGCAGACGTCAACTTGAATATTTTCATCTTCGTACACTCTCAGACGTCTACTTGAATATTTCCATCTTCGTACACTCTCAGACGTCTACTGGAATATTTTCATCTTCGTACACTCTCAGACGTCTACTGGAATATTTTCATCTTCGTACACTCTCAGACGTCTACTTGAATATTTTCATCTTCGTACACTCTCAGACGTCTACTTGAATATTTTCATCTTCGTACACTCTCAGACGTCTACTTGAATATTTTCATCTTCGTACACTCTCACGTCGTACTCGTTACACTCTCAGACGTCTACTTGAATATTTTCATCTTCGTACACTCTCAGACGTCAACTTGAATATTTTCATCTTCATACACTCTCAGACGTCAACTTGAATATTTTCATCTTCGTACACTCTCAGACGTCTACTGGAATATTTTCATCTTCGTACACTCGCAGACGTCAACTTGAATATTTTCATCTTCGTACACTCTCAGACGTCTACTTGAATATTTTCATCTTCGTACACTCTCAGACGTCTACTGGAATATTTTCATCTTCGTACACTCTCAGACGTCTACTTGAATATTTTCATCTTCGTACACTCTCAGACGTCTACTTGAAAATTTTCATCTTCGTACACTCTCAGACGTCAACTTGAATATTTTCATCTTCGTACACTCTCAGACGTCTACTTGAATATTTTCATCTTCGTACACTCTCAGACGTCTACTTGAATATTTTCATCTTCGTACACTCTCAGACGTCTACTTGAATATTTTCATCTTCGTACACTCTCAGACGTCTACTGGAATATTTTCATCTTCGTACACTCGCAGACGTCAACTTGAATATTTTCATCTTCGTACACTCTCAGACGTCTACTTGAATAGTTTCATCTTCGTACACTCTCAGACGTCTACTGGAATATTTTCATCTTCGTACACTCGCAGACGTCTACTTGAATATTTTCATCTTCGTACACTCTCAGATGTCAACTTGAATATTTTCATCTTCGTACACTCTCAGACGTCTACTTTAATAGTTTCATCTTCGTACACTCTCAGACGTCAACTTGAATATGTTCACTCTCAGACGTCAACTTGAATATGTTCACTCTCAGACGTCAACTTGAATATTTTCATCTTCGTACACTCTCAGACGACTTGAATATTTTCATCTTCGTACACTCTCAGACGTCTACTTGAATCTTTTCATCTTCGTACACTCTCAGACGTCTACTTGAATATTTTCATCTTCGTACACTCTCAGACGTCTACTTGAATATTTTCATCTTCGTACACTCTCAGACGTCTACTTGAATAGTTTCATCTTCGTACACTCTCAGACGTCTACTTTATATTTTCATTCTTCGTACACTCTCAGACGTCTACTTGAATATTTTTCATCTTCGTACACTCTCAGACGTCTACTTTGAATATTTTCATCTTCGTACACTCTCAGACGTCTACTTGAATATTTTCATCTTCGTACACTCTCAGACGTCTACTTGAATATTTTCATCTTCGTACACTCTCAGACGACTACTTGAATATTTTCATCTTCGTACACTGACAGACGTCTACTTGAATATTTTCATCTTCGTACACTCTCAGACGTCTACTTGAATATTTTCATCTTCGTACACTCTCAGACGTCTACTTGAATATTTTCATCTTTTTACACTCTCCTTACTTAAATATTTTCATTTACACTCTCAGACGTCTACTGGAATATTTTCATCTTCGTACACTCTCAGACGTCTACTTGAATATTAGGGGAGTCCTACTTGAAATATTTTTTCATCCTTTCGCTCAGATTTTCTTCGTACACTCTCAGACGTCTACTTGAATTTTTTTATCTTCGTACACTCTCAGACGTCTACTTGAATATTTTATCTTCGTACACTCTCAGACGTCTACTTGAATATTTTCATCTTCGTACACTCTCAGACGTCTACTTGGAATATTTTCATCTTCGTACACTCTCAGACGTCTACTTGGAATATTTTCATCTTCGTACACTCTCAGACGTCGTTACTTGAATATTTTCATCTTCGTGCACTCTCAGACATCTACTTGAATATTTTCATCTTCGTACACTCTCAGACATCTACTTGAATATTTTCATCTTCGTACACTCTCAGCATCTACTTGAATATTTTCATCTTCGTACACTCTCTCAGACGTCTACTTGAATATTTTCATCTTCGTAAACACTCTCAGACGTCTACTGGAATATTTTCATCTTCGTACACTCTCAGACGTCAACTACTTGAATTATTTTCATCTTCGTACACTCTCAGACGTCTACTTGAATATTTTCATCTTCCGTACACTCGCAGACGTCAACTTGAATATTTTCATCTTCATACACTCTCAGACGTCTACTTGAATATTTTCATCTTCGTACACTCTCAGACGTCTACTTGAATATGTTCATCTTCGTACACTCTCAGACGTCTACTTCAATATTTTCATATTAGTACACTCTCAGACGTCTACTTGAATCTTTTCATCTTCGTACACTCTCAGACGTCTACAGGAATATTTTCATCTTCGTACACTCTCAGACGTCTACTTGAATATTTTCATCTTCGTACACTCTCGACGTCTACTTGAATATTTTCATCTTCGTACACTCTCGCAGACGTCTACTTGTTTGAATATTTTTCATCTTCGTACACTCTCAGACGTTTTCTACTTGAATATTTTTCATCTTCGTACACTCTCAGACGTTCTTACTGGATATTTTCATCTTCGTACACAACTCTGGACGTTCTACATGCAATATTTTCATCTTCTACACTCTCAGACGGTCTACTGAATATTTTTCATCTTCGTACACTCTCAGACGTCTACTTGAATATATTTTCATCTTCGTACACTCTCAGACGTCAACTTGAATATTTTTCATACTTCGTACACTCTCAGACGTCTACTTGAATATTTTCATCTTCGTACACTCTCAGGACGAGACGTCTAACATGGAATATTTTCATCTTCGTTACACTCTCAGTCGTCTACTTGAATATTTTCATCTTCGTACACTCTCAGACGTTCTACTGGAATATTTTCATCTTCGTACACTATCAGACGTTTCTACTCTTAATATTTTCATCTTCGTACACTCTCAGACAGTCTACTTGACATTTTTCATCTTCGTACACTCTCAGGACGTCAACTTGTATATTTTCATCTTTGTCAACACTTGTACTATTTTCATCTTTCGTACAATCTCGTCTACTTGAATAGTTTTCATCTTCGTACACTCTCAGACGTCTACTTGAATATTTTCATCTTCGTTACACTCTCAGACGTCTACTGGAATACGTATCTTCGTACACTCGCCAGGACGTCTAATATTTTCATCTTCGTACACTCTCAGACGTCTACTTGAATATATTTTCATCTTCGTACATTTCTCTCAGCAGACGTCTACTGGAATATTTTCATCTTCGTACACTCTCAGACGTCAACTTGAATATTTTCATCTTCGTTTACACTCTCAGAAGACGTCTACTTGAATAGTTTCATCTTCTACACTCAGACGTCTACTTGAACATTTTCATCTTCGTACACGTTCTCAGACTCTACTTGAATATTTTCATCTTCGTACACTCGAAGACGTCTACTTGAATATTTTCATCTTCGTACACTCTCAGACGTCTACTTGAATATATTTTCATCTTTTCGTACACTCTCAGACGTCTACTGGAATATTTTCATCTTCGTACACTCGCAGACGTCTCAACTTGAATATTTTCAATATTCGTTCTCAGACGTCTCTACTTGATATTTTCACTTCGTCACCACCTCTCAGACGTCAACTTGAATATTTTCATCTTCGTACACTCTCAGACGTCTACTTGAATATTTTCATTTCGTTACACTCTCAGACTCTCTACTTGAATGTTTTCTACTTGAATATTTTCATCTTCGTACACTCTCAGACGTCTTCTTGAATGTTTTCATCATTCATCTTCGTTACTACTGAATATTTCATCTCGCAGGCGTCTACTTGAATATTTTCATCTTCGTACACTCTCAGACGTCTACTTGAATATTTTCATCTTCGTACACTCTCAGACGTCTACTGGAATATTTTCATCTTCGTACACTCTCAGACGTCAACTTGAATATTTTCATCTTCGTACACTCTCAGACGTCTACTGGAATATTTTCATCTTCGTACACTCATCAGACGTTCAACATGAATATTTTCATCTTCGTACACTCAGACGTTCTACACTTGAATATTTTCATCTTCGTACACTCTCAGGACGTCAACTTGAATATTTTCATCTTCGTCACACTCTCCAGGACGTCAAACTTGAATATTTTCATCTTCGTTACACTCTCAGACGTCTACACTGGAATATTTTCATCTTCGTACACTCTCAGACGTCTACTTGAATATTTTCATCTTCGTACACCTCTGTGTCTACTTGGAATTTTTTCATCTTCGTACACTCTCGTAGACGTCTACTCTTGGAATATTTTCATCTTCGTACACTCGCAGACGTCTCTACTTGAATATTTTCATCTTCGTTACACTCTCAGACGTCTACTTGAATATTTTCATCTTCGTACACTCTCAGACGTTTACTGGAATATTTTCAATCGTTCGTACACTCTCAGACGTCTACTTGAATATTTTCATCTTCTCGTTACACTCTCAGACGTCTACTTGAATATTTCATCTTCGTACACTCTCAGAGGGTCTTGTTCGTACCACTCGTCTACTTGATTATTTTCATCTTCGTACACTCTCAGACGTCAATACTTGAATATTTTCATCTTCGTACACTCTTCAGGGACGTCTACTTGATTTTTTTCATCTTCGTTCAACACTCTAAGGGACGTCCAACTTGAATATTTTCATCTTCGTACACTCTCAAACGAACCTCCTACTGTGAATATTTTCATCCTTCCTTCGTACCACTCTCAGACGTCTAACATGAATATTTTCATTCTTAGACACTCTCAGACGTCAATACTTTTTATTTTCATCTTCGTACACTCTCAGACGTCAACTTGACAATATTTTCATCTTCGTACACTCTCAGACGTCTATCTGGAATATTTTCATCTTCGTACACTCGCAGACGTCAACTTTGAATTATTTTCATCTTCGTAGTACACTCCTCAGACGTCTACTTGAATATTTTTATCTTCGTACACTCTCAGACGTCTACTGGAATAGTTTCATTCATCTTCGTCTACTTTTCTATTTTCATCTTCGTTACACTCTCTGACGTCTACTTGAATATTTTCATCTTCGTACACATCACACGTTCTCAGACGTCCCCTACTTGAAAATATTTTCATCTTCGTACACTCTCAGACGTCAACTTGAATATTTTCATCTTCGTACACTCTCAGAGTCTACTTGAATATTTTCATTCTTTCGTACACTCTCAGACGTTCTACTTGAATATTTTCATCTTCGTACCTCAACACTCTCAGACGTCTACTTGAATATTTTCATCCTTCGTACACTCTCAGACACTCTCAGACGTCTACTTGGAATATTTTCATCTTCGTACACTCTCAGGACGTCATGACGTCAACTCATCTTCGTAAACTTTCAGACGTCTACTTGAATATTTTCATCTTCGTACATTTCTCAGACGTCTACTTGATTATTTTCATCTTCTTACACTCCGACGTCTACTTGAATATTTTCATCTTCGTACACTCTCAGACGTCTACTTGAATATTTTCATCTTCGTACAACTCGCAGACGTCTACTTGAATATTTTCATCTTCGTACACTCTCAGCAACGTCTACTTGAATATTTTCAGTTTCATCTTCTTCGTACACTCTCAGACGTCTAACTTGAATACTTTTTCATCTTCGTACACTCAGACGTCAACTTGAATATTTTCATCTTCGTACACTCTCAGACGTTTCTACCTTGAATATTTTCATCTTCGTACACTCTCAGACGTCTACTTCGGAAACTCTTTTCATCTTCGTATATTTTATATCAACACACTCTCAGGACGTCTACTTGAATATTTTCATCTTCGTACACTCTCAGACGTCTACTACTGAATATTTTCATCTTCGTACACTCTCAGACGTCATACTTAATTGAATATTTTCATCTTCGTACACTCTCAGACGTCTACTTAATATTTTTTCTCATCTTCGTACACTCTCAGACGTCTACTTGAATATTTTCATCTTCGTACACTCTCAGACGTCTACTTGAATATTTTCATCTTCGTACACTCTCAGACGTCTACTTGAATATTTTCATCTTCGTACACTCTCAGACGTCTACTTGAATATTTTCATCTTCGTACACTCTCAGACGACGTTCTACTTGAATATTTTTCATCTTCGTACACTCTACAGACGTCTACTGGAATATTTTCATCTTCGTACACTCTCAGACGTTCTACTTGATTGAATATTTTCATCTTCGTACACTCTCAGACGTCTACTTGAATATTTTCATCTTCGTACACTCTCAGACGTCTACTTTAATATTTTCATCTTCGTACACTCTCAGACAAACATCTACTTGAATATTTTCATCTTCGTACACTCTACATTGAATAGACGTCTACTGGAATATCTTTTTCAGAATTCTTCGTACACTTCAAGACGTCAACTTGAATATTTTTCATCTTCGTACACTCTCAGACGTCTACTGGAATATTTTCATCTTCGTACACTCTCAGACGTCTACTTGATAATATTTTTCATCTTTCGTACACTCTCAGACGTCTACTTGAATTATTTTCATTTCGTACACTCTCAGACGTCTACTGAATCTTCGTACACTTCCAGCAGACGTCTCAACTTTTTTCATCTTCGTACACTCTCAGACGTCTACTGAATATTTTCATCATCGTACACTCAGCGACGTACTACTGGAATATTTTCATCTTCGTACACTCGCAGACGTCTTACTTGAATATTTTCATCTTCGTACACTCTCAGACGTCTACTTGAATATTTTCATCTTCGTACACTCTCAGCCCTCACGGACGTCTACTTGATTATTTTCAATATCTTCGTACACTCTCAGACGTCTACTTGAATATTTTCATCTTCGTACACTCTCAGACGTCTACTTTGAATATTTTTCATCTTCGTACACTCTCGCAGACGTCTACTTGAATTATTTTCATCTTCGTACACTCTCAGACGTCTACTTGAATATTTTTCATCTTCGTACACTCTCAGACGTCTACTTGAATATTTTCATCTTCGTACACTCTCGCAGACGTCTACTTGAATAGTTTCAATCTTAGTACACTCGCAGACGTCTACTTGAATATTTTCATCTTCGTACACTCTCAGACGTCTATTGAATAACTTTCATATTTTCACTTCTTACTTGAATATTTACATCCTTCGTACACTCTCTCTCTTAATGGGGGGGGGGGGGTCATCTACTTGAATATTTTATCTTCGTACACTCTCTCAGACGTCTACTTGAATATTTTCATCTTGTACAACTCTCAGACGTCTACTTGAATATTTTTCATCTTCGTACACTCTCAGACGTCTACTAGGAATATTTTCTTCTTTCGTACACTCTCAGACGTCTCTGTCTTGAATTTATTTTCATCTTCGTACACTCTCAGACGTCTACTTGGAATATTTTTATCATCTTCGTACACTCTCAGAACGTCTACTGGAAATATTTTCATCTTCGTACACTCTCAGACGTCTACTTGAATATTTTCATCTTCGTACACTCTCAGACGTCTACTTGAATAAGTTTCATCTTCGTACCACTCTCAGACGTCTACCACTTATTATTTTCATCTTCGTACACTCTCAGACGTCTACTGGAATATTTTTCATCTTCGTACACTCTCAGACGTCTACTTGAATATATTTTCATCTTCGTACACTCTCAGACGTCATTCTACTGGAATATTTTACACTCTCATCTTCTTAATTAGTTTCCTCATATCTTCGTACACTCTCAGAGTCTACTTGAATATTTTCATCTTCGTACACTCTCACGACATCTACTTGAATATTTTCATCTTCGTACACTCTCAGACGTCTACTTGAATTTTTCATCTTCGTACACACTCTCAGACGTCTACTTGAATATTTTCATCTTCGTACACTCTCAGACGTCTACTTGAAATATTTTTCATCTTCGTTACACTCGCTCAACTACTTGAATATTTTCTGTCTTCGTACATCTATCTGACGTATTACTTGATTTTATCATCTTCGTACACTCTCAGACGGTCTACTTTTACTTTGAATATTTTCATCTTCGTAACATACTCTCTCAGACGTCTACTTGAATATTTTCATCTTCGTTACACTCTCAGACGTCTACTTGAATATTTTCATCTTCGTACACTCTCAGACGTCTACTTGAATATTTTCAATTTCTTCGTACACTCTCAGACGTCTTACTTGAATTATTTTCATCTTCGTACACTCTCAGACGTCTACTTGAATTATTTTCATCTTCGTACACTCTAGACGTCTACTTGAATATATTTTTATTCGTACACTCTCAGACGTTCTACTGGTAATATTTTCATCTTCGTACACTTTCGCGACGTCTACTTGGAATATTTTTTCATCTTCGTACACTCTTCAGACGTCTTCTTGAATATTTTAATCTTCGTTACACTCTCAGACGTTCTACTCGTATAATTTTCATTCTTGTACATTCG